>CAUYSK010048319.1:0-15187 GCA_963575035.1 Avahi laniger
ACATGTCAGTTGGGGCTTAAGTTTAAGCTCAGTTCCTCTCTAACCCCCATTGCCATCAGACCCCTATGTGTCTGGAGTGGTTGATACAACATTAGGCTCCATAATAGAGCTCCATAGATTGGGGTGGTTTCATTTCACAAACTATTTTTTTCCATTTTTCCTGATCTGTATGCCCTGAGAATAAGGCAAGAAACAGCACATTTGCAAGAATTATGTTCATCTTTCTTCTACATTCAATTTTTCTCATACTAATGAAGTACTTTAAAGATTTTTCTTCATCTTTGATCTTTTGCACTTTTAATATGCTGTTCCTGCCTATAGGCTTCTTTTCTGTTTAAGCCTGCTTGGGTCCTAGTGCAGCAGATCAATCTGAGAACTCATGAATTTTTTCCATTCTGAAGAATTTTCAAACATTCTTTCTTCAAAATTGCTTCACTTCCATTTTCTCCATTTTTCTTTTGGTGACATTAAATATGTGTTGGAGTTCTAATTTTACATTTCTTTCCCTTTTTAATTTTTATTTCAGAGTATTATGAGGGTACAAACATTTTGGTTACATTTTATGTCTTTGCCTCACCCAAGTGAGGATTAGAGGCATGCCCTTCCCGCCTACAATGCTCACCACGTCCATTAGTTGTGAGTTTACCCACCCCCTCCAATCCCTGGAGAATATTACCACCATGTGAGCGCCATAGTATTGATCAGTTAGTGCCAATTTGATGGCGAGTACATTTGGAGCCTATTCTTCCGATCTTGTGATACCTCACTTTGGATAATGGGCTCAAGCTCAATCCAGGAAAATTTAAGAAGCACAGAGAGAGACAAAAAAAAAAGAAAGCGGTATTGAGAAATGTAAAATGAGTATTGAGAAATATAAAATGAGTACTGAGAAATGTAAAATAGGCTCATTTTACATTTCTCAATACCGCTTTCTTTTTCTTTTGTCTCTCTCTGTGCTTCATTTTAGATAATTTCTTCAATTCTGCCACCTGGAGATTTCCTCTTCTTTCATTTCTTCCTACAGGCATTTTGTTTAATATTTGTAATATTGTATCTAGCATTTCTATATGTTTGATATAGTTCTGTATAGATTCAGCCTACCTTATTGCTGTAAATTTCTCCTATCTGTGTTTTTAGAATGACTGACTTTTCCCTATTTGCCAAGTATTTTCCTGATTTTAGGACCGAGAGTCTCATCCCTGGGGCAGGCCCCCAGTACAAACTGGGATGATTGATCACTCAATCGCTTTTTATCATTACACATTATGCAAGAAGTTTAAGGTCATGAGCTATTTGCATTGCCTCTGTAGTGAATCGTCTATGAATTCTAATAAATAACAAAAAATGCCGTCATGTTCTCCCAAGTAAAATCTTTTTCAAGTACTGTCTTGGTGCAGGTTTCCTGGAAAACAAAGCCTGATTCAAAAGCTAATTGGGAAGTAAATTTGAGGGGAAAGGATCATCAAGACAGAGAAGGAAACATAGCAAAATACAAAGGGAGTGCACTACTAAGCTGGCCACAGCTGCAAAAGAAAAACAATAGGTTGTTGAGTCTTACATCATTTCTCTAGAAAGACAATTCCTGGGATTTATGGGGAAGACAAGTGATTTATCAGCTGGCTTCTTCTTGTCTCCTTGTTTTTCACTGGTTGAAGTCTTCCCAGGGATCATTAAATCCACCATACTTGTAGGTAGTGTTATCCAGGTAGCCACCGTGGAAGTGAGAGTGGCCCCACCTGGCTATGGAGCAGGCACTATGGTCAGCAGTGCCAATGGGAACTGGTTCAAGGGTGGTGTGGTGGCAGTGGCAGCAGTCACCAATAGATCAAACAAGAAACTGTTAAGTACCTTACTTCCATGCCTGAAGTTGGAGAGCAAAAGAACACAGGATTAAAACTGGACACAGTTATTGACAAAGTAAATTGTCAGTTCTTTGAGAATCGGTTCTGTTTGCTGTGTGCCTTGGTCTATTCCAAATCCCTAGGTGCTCAATAAATATGTACTAAGTAAAAGAATTTATCGAGTACCCAGGCATTGGGAATAGAGGGTATTCGATTTTGTCAAATTTTGTCAAATGTTTTTCTCATGTGATTTTTATCCTTTATGCTGGTAATGTTGTGTATCACATTAACTGATTTTTGTATATTGAACCATCCTTGCATCCCAAGGATAAATTATACTTGGTCATGATGGTGTATGATTCTTTTAATATGCTATTGAATTTAATTTGCTAATATTTTGTTGAGGATTTTTGCATCCATGTTATTGGCCTATAGTTTTCTTACGGTGTCTTTGGCTAGATAGGGTAATGCTGGCATCATAAACTGAATTTGAAAATCTTCCTTTCTCTTTAATTTTTGGGGAGACTTTGAGAAAGATTGACATTAATTCCTCTTTAAATGTTGGTAGAGTTCACTAGCGAAATCATCTGGTCCTGGACTTTTCTTTGTTGGGAAGTTTTTGATTACTGATTTAATCTTACCAGTTATAGATCTGTTCACATTTTCTATTCCTTCATGAGTCAGTCTTGCTAGGTTGTATGTTTCTTGGTATTTATTCATTCCCTTTAGATAGGAAAAGTTGCAATGTTGCCTATGCTTTTTCTCCCAAGGGGGAGGTCTAACTCTTTCCCTCCCCCAAAAGAAGCTGGAATCTAGGGTTTTTTGAGCAGCTGCTCTGCACTGAGCCTGATGGAGGGGCTATGGCAAATGCTTATATACTAGACCAAATCACTGTCTTTGTTCTCATTAGCTCCCAAGTGTATAGAGTATGTTGAGTCTTGTCAGTGCTCCAAGACTAATGAGACAGACGCTAGTTCCTTGGACAACTCCCAGAAATATTAGAACATTGGATGGATGGTCTAGTACTTTCCTTTCTCCCCAGAGAGAAACTGAGAAATAGGAGTTTCCTCCCAATCATACGGCACTATGCTGGGGGTAGGGATTATGATGAGGAGTCTTGAATTTTCTTACTGGCTTTAATGGGGCTGGTCTCACACTTGCCCTTGGGGTGCAGAAGCCCCTCAACTAGTTTTCAAATTTCTCACAAAAGGAATTGGTTAACATATTGTTGTTGAATTGGTGCTTCAGTGAAGAGAAGGGAGGTCCAGGGCTTCCTATTCTGCCATCTCGCTGACATCAGCACTTCAATCTTGCAGTCATATTTAAAAGAGGATGAGGTTATGAAAATTAGAATATAAAGTTAAATCAAAGTTCCCTAATTTATGATATGACACTTATGGAAAAATTTGACTACTTTCAGGCAATAAAAGCATATTTTTATAAAAAAGTATTTATGAAACATTTTTAAGTTGGTTGTATTTCCCTGCCATTGCTTTGAAAAATGGCACAGCTAGGTGTGTGTGGTAGATATTGGTTGTTTTTACATACCCAGTATCCTGACAATCCTTCCTATTATGGGGCATTCCTTGGTTGTATGAGTGTTGCTTCCCATACAGAACCCCAAAGGGCTGGAGACACCCCTTCATGCCCTCCTGGCAGCCAGGAGCCAGGCTCAGAATCCAGACTTGACCAACTGTATACTACCAACCAGACTTCAACGAAGCAGGAAGCTGAGAAACTATCAATGGCAGAAGCAGCGGCATCACTTGTTTCACAGAGATAGATGTGAAGTCCAGTGGCAGAGGTCTTGGGCGTCCTTTGCTGAATAGTCTGGCAGAGATAAGAAGACAGTGGCCTAGGTGTCCACTAGTGGCAGTGCCAGTGACCAGTTGCTTATGCGTCATGACCAGCTTTGCTTCTTGCTCTCTGGCCAACCTTCATTTGTCCCTATCCATTTTCTCTTCCAGAATGATTCTGTGGACTACCCTCAATAGATTCATTTTCTGTTAAAGTTTGTCAAAGCCATGTTGCTAACTTAGAACTCTGACTGTTATACCTGACATTCGTGATACAAGTTCACATGTTATAATAATTGCAAAATTACTAAAAGAAAACTCAGAAAATGGGTACACAGTCTCTTACCTTAAGTAGTATATAAAGCCAACAATGTAAATAAGATATTAAATGAAAAAAAGAAGCATATGCCAACAGACTAGTAAAGACAAGTTCTTAGAAAGTTCAGAGGAATCAAACACTGTGTGGCAGTGTAATGAGAAAGGCACCAAGGGGGAAATGTTAGGAAATGCAGGAATGAGACAGGTGAAGAGAAGCAGAGAGAACTTTCCAAGTGGAAGTGTTGGTATGAGAAAAGTCCTAGAAATGAGATTGCGGATGCCACTTTTTGGGACAATAACAACCAATCGAGGACAGAGAGTTTGAGTAAAAGCAGCATTGGATTATGCCTTAGATACTAGTAAGGAGCTGTGTTTGAGCCTGGAACCATGGAGTGGTTGAAGATTCCTAAGTTGGTAAGTGACACGATCATGTAAAGGAGTGAATGGAATCATCATAAAGAAGGACACAACAGGTTCTGGTCAGAAAATTGGATGGGGTGGCCAGTAAAGAAGAAGGTGTCAGAGATGGTTTCAAGTCTGGAAGAGTAGAAGATTGACAGAGATATCTGGTTTCTAGGAAAACATGCAGTTTTATTTCTGTTTACTCAGGAGAGAGGTCTAAGCTGGATATCCAACTTAGAAAGGAAGCTTCTGCAAAGAGGGTAGGGCGGCTCTATGCGGGGTGTTCCCACTCTTACAGATAAGAGAGAGAGAGAGAGAAGCAGAGAGCTAAGGTTGGAACCTTGTGACAGGGAGAATTAAGTCAAGGGTCAAAATATTTGTTTTTCCTCTTAATCCTTATATCTAATAAGTAAATAATTAAAAATATGAAGATTCATCTATAAACCATTTTTTGAAATTTTCTTAAATTATTTGCATTTATATAGGACTGTTTCCCATAATCTATTACATCTGATTTGGGGCCCTCTAATTAGAATACATTCTGTAACAGAGCCAATGAAGGCGAAACAATGATCTGGGCTGGCAGGCACAAAAGTCAGCAAATACACACCTTCAAATTCAATATGACAGGAGAGGAGTGAGAGAAGGAGAAAAGAGAAAAAGCATTTATTCTAGAATTTATCATTTAGGTAAAATGTAGGCAGGACAACCGCACAACATAACCATGGTAAATAGCACTGACATTGTCATTTTGTGAAGGGTGACTCTGTTCTTGCGCAAGGTGCTGGGCCTTGTCTCCAAACAATCTCAGAGAAGCTCTTCTTCGAGGCCTCCTAGGGACATAGGATGGAAAATGGATTTCTCCAGGAACAATGGAAGTTTTCAACATTCCCTTTATATCCTCTTAGAAACCTAAGTGCATGGGTTTTACAGTTAGGACAGGACCTGGGTAGGAATTTAGCCTTGCACAAATTACTAAAGTGGTCTGAGTATCAGAAACCAATCTTTAAATTTAGCACTTGGTGTTTCCTTGTTTCCTCAGTTTTGCTTAAAGTGCTATGCAAATGCAGCTTCAAGTTCCCACCCATCCCCTTTTTGCAATCACACTGTTGCCCCTCAGCGCCTTCCATACAGAAGTTTTGGGAGCCATATTGGGGCACAAATAGTAAAATCTTTTGCATCTGTCATCTAAAAATTTTGAAACAAATAGAAAATAGCACAGTTCCTTGGAAAATATATTTAAGTAAATAATTGTTAAAACTAGGTTTTTCTAATCACTGTAAAAAACAGAAGCAAAATACAGTCCGATAACATGAAAAATTAAATATTCAGTGAATTGATTGAGTAGCTGTTGGAGGAATTTGTGTCACTATATGATAAGGAAATATTACCTACTCATTACTACAGAAGACATAATTTAGTTTAACTAAAATATTGAACCCCTAAGCAATGAAGCGAACAAACAAACAACTGACCCAAAAAATCACAGCAGGGCTCAGGATAACATTAAACATTTTAATCATTTTTTCAAGTTAATCTTATGAACGTTCTACTTAACAAAATGAGGTCCCATTAAATCATCTCAAATAGTGATAAATGTAGTTCCTAAGAGATGGGATTTTGTGTTTAGCTGCCCTCAATAGAAACAGACTTTTTAATATCAAAATACTATCCTGACATGGCAGTGTTGCTCATGCTTACAGTAAATTAATTAAATGATAAATAAATATGTATTATTCAAACATACTTACCACTTTAACTTGGAGAAGAGAGAGTCCTCTAACTGTGGGGTGAGTTAATTAATTTGTTAAGAATAGATATTTCTAACTTGTCTTGATGCTACATAAATGATTATCGATGCAGACAGCAATGCAGATTATAATAGCTGCAGAGGACTTTGTATTCTGTTCAAAATCTGACTGTATTATACACTTTGTCTTTCAGATAATGTGTTTTTGTTACAGAGAAGCGTGCTTCATTTTTAACTAGGTATCTCACCTCTTAAGAGTATGATATTGATGATGTTTTTAACCCATCCACTGATGTTACTTCCCTTGTGAGTTATAAGTAGCAGCTGATTAGGGACACACTGATGCTAATTCATCATTACAGCATCCTTCTGGGTTGTACATACACACAAAACAGACTAATTTGTATAAGCTAAAGTAATTTAAAAGGTTTCATTCCATCATCACAGTTCTAGAGGAAGAAAACTGGATGCGATTTCAAATGAATATGTATGTTCTATTACATAAAATCTTCTGACTCTACATATACTCACAATTGCATGTACATTTTCTTTGATTCATTAATTCAGGAATACTTTCACATCAAAAGAAACTAAAACTTTCATTAAACTTAAATAATGAAAAGAGAATAAAAATATCCCCAACTTTAAGTGAGAGGAAGATACAATAAAACAAATGTTTATTTTTCAAAGAGCCTAAATGTAAAAATATCGATTATTATTCATATCAGAAACGCAATGGGATTTTTGTAATATAGAAAACTGTCAGTCCACAAACTACTAGGTCCAGTAGTTTATTTTTCAATGGTGGGAATAGGAGAGGGTGCTATCCCTCCATAATCTTCTACAAGTCTAGATAATGTAACACAATTAATTTTACTTCTGTTATTTTATTTGAAAAAAAGAAAAATGCCTTATTATTGGTAGATTCTCAGGTCATCTTTATTAATTTGTGATTCTAGGTACTGAAAGAGAAGGGAATATATTATTTCCTTAATTAAGGAAGAATTAATTGTTCATTGG
This sequence comes from Avahi laniger, assembly GCA_963575035.1. Taxonomy (NCBI): domain Eukaryota; kingdom Metazoa; phylum Chordata; class Mammalia; order Primates; family Indriidae; genus Avahi; species Avahi laniger. Next base: position 7,128 of record CAUYSK010048319.1, read on the forward strand.
TGCCAATACTCTATTCAAAGAACAAATGCACTCTCTCCTTTGACTTACTCTTAATTGCCATTCAGCAATTGTTGAATGTCTACACGATTTCTATCCATGCAACTGCCCTGTTTATTTAACTTGAACTATTTTATATTACTTATGTGTAACTATTTTATGACCACAAATTTACAAAAATAATAATTGACACACAAAAACAACTGGTAAAGATCTATTTTGGAAAGAGAAGAAATATAGTTTTTATTAAAATGTTTTAAATGGCCATTTTTCAAGTTCAGTATTATACAGTGCAGCTCATTTTGGGATAAGCTACTTCTTAAAAGTGGAGAACTACAAAATACCTGTGAGATAGACGTAACTTCTTAACTTGTAGGATAAATGTTTAATATATAGAATTTCAACATTTTAAAATTTTTAACTCTGCAACCACATAAACTTCATACTAAATCTGCCACTAAGATAATTAAAATCACAATAAATTTCTATTCTATAAGAATTAAATCAAATAGTGAATTTTAAAATTGTAATTTCTGACATCTACTTGCTTCTATTGGTATAAGAAAGAGTAAAACAACAACAATAACAACAATAATAAAATCTAATGGTTGCGGAAAAGATTTTAGGGGCAATGTAATCCAAACTAGCATTTTAAAATTTAAAATATCATTTTAAAAATGATAAAACAAAAAGCTCCTATGAATTGAATGGGCCAAGATCACATGGGTGGTTGGCGGTAAAGTTGAAACCAGGTCTGGTTACCTCACAGTCAAGCGCCGTAATCTACATAATTACCACTTCAACCATGTTTGCCTGTTGAACACTTTTGTCATATGAATGTTACTTGAAGGAAATGTGGTTAACAGCAAGATTTTTTTTTAAGTATCTGTAATATATGTATCAGGCAAGAAAGGCTTGGTTATGCTACTGTAACAAACCATACAAACGTCTCAGTGGCTTAAAATACCAAAGTCTATTTCTTGCTCAGGCTACACGCCCATCACATATTGGCTGAGGAGCTCTGCTCTGTGTTATCCTGAATACCCATGTTGAGGAAGGTCCCATCTCTGAGCTTCATAATTGCTAAGGGAGGAAAAACGAAATACTGCAAATGCGCTTTTGTTCAGCAGTGGCATGCGGCGTTCCATTCACATTTCACTGTCAAAGCCTGTCTCAGTGGCCACCCAAACTTTAAGAGGACAGGGAAAGAAAATCTTACCATGTGCCTGGAAGGAAAGAGAAATATTTGGTAAGCAGCATTAATGACTACATTGTGTACATAACAGCTATTCCTTTGAGCTTTGCTGGGTAAATATTCACTTCATTATATGTATTCACTGATTAATGAATATTCATATATCTTTGAATATGTTACCAGAAACAGAAGGCTAATGAAATTTGATATCTGGTTATACCTACATGCTTCATAAAATATATCATATTACTAAACAAATATTTGAATGGAGAACATACAGAACAAAAAACTAGAATTTAAAACTAGGTTTAAAAAATCCATCATGATTTTAACATCTAATTTCTTCAAAGATATACTTGTTTGTTTATTAACTAATACTACTTTTCTCCTCAATTTAATTTTACCCAGTTTGGTCATGCTGCAAAACAATTATAAGAATAACATCAAAGATCACCATAACAGATATAATAATAATGAAAAATTTTGAAATACTGCAAGAATTACCAAAATGTGACACAGAGACATGAAATGAGCACACGCTATTGAAAAAAGGCACAGATAGACTTGCTTGATGCGGGGGTGCCAGAAACCTTCGATTTGTAAAAAACACTGTATCGATGAAGAACAATAAAAGGAAGTATTCCCCAATATAAAATTAAAACTTATGAGGACAGAAGTGTATTAAAGACAAGAAAAATTCCAAGTACTAGCCTAGTTTACAGGTTAAAGCACATTTTAAGTCACTGTTGAAGAGAACTGTTCCATCCTCTTTGCTGCTGAGAATTCTATGCACAGTGACAAATCTGCATCCCAGGTTATGATTGAATGACAAAGATAAAGGAGCTCGCCTGAAGTACCTAAGTGTCCATCATTAAATAATGACACTTTTATTAACCACAAATGATAGAGATGAGATGAAATAGGAAACAAAAAGCATCTCTGTAATGCTAAGATAATTTCTATTTTTAAAGAATAATAAAAATTAAAATTTTTCATTTACGGTTATCCAGAAAACTATTGTTCAGAGATCCTGCCTGCAATCGAGCTTGATTAGTTTAATGAAATTGATCAAATCAAACATGCTTATGTTGAAATGGTCATTGCATCATTCAAAGTGAGTACAGACATACCTCATTTCACTGTGCTTTTGCTTTAGTGCTCTTCCCAGATACCGTGTGTGTGTGTGTGTGTGTGTGTGTGTGTGTGTACTATAAGTAGATACCTTTCAAATGTATCCCGTTTAGTAAAGCTCTGAAAATAATGTTGTCATACCTTCTTTACCATTGGAAGTAACACCTTAACCTTCTTCCTCCACAGTGTGAAAAGTGGCTCTGGATGTGAAGGGCCTGGGGGAAACAAAGATAAAAGAATGATTTGGAAGGTTTTCTGTCATGTAAGCCTGCATTAATCCACTGATATCTGCTCATTTTTCTGGAACTCTTCTGAACATATATTTATTTCAACTTTAAACAAACTTTTTAAAATTATTAACAAGTATATTTTGTGGTCTCATAATACTTTGAAAAATAAAACCAATATCTAAGGCTGGGCACAGTGGCTCAAGCCTGTAATCCTAGCACTTTGGAAGGCCAAGGAGGAAGGACTGTTTGAGCCCGAGAGTTCAAGACCAACCTGGACAATAGAAAGACCAGCTCTCTACAAAAAATAGAAAAATTAGTCAAGGGTGGTGGTGTGCACCTGTAGTCCCAGCTACTTGGGAAGCTAAAGCAGGAGGATTGCTTGAAGCCCGGAGCTGGAACTTGCAGTGAGCTATGATGATAACACTGCAATCTAGCCTGGGCGACAGAGCAAAACTCTGCTTCAAAAAAAAAAAAAAATCAATATCTACTATGTATTATATATTGCATATATATCTAATATGTATTATATATAAATGTTTACAGATACTTTTTGCAGCCATTAAATTGGTACTAATTGATCAACACTTATGTGCACATATGGTAGTAACATTCATCGGGTGTCAGGCAGGTGGGAGTGTGGAGCAGAGGATGGGCATATTCGCACCTAATGGGTGTGGTGCGCACCGTCTGGAGGATGGACATGCTTGTAACTCTGACTCTAGCAGGGCAAATGCAATACATTTGTACCTCCATAATATTCTGAAATAAAAAAGGAATAACAACAACATCAACAACAAAAAACAATCAAGGCAATGAAATTTAAAATAATGAATTTTTAAAATAAGAAAAATTTTTGCATTATCTTTTAAAATTATAACACAATTTGTTAATTTTTCACAACCAAAGCCACATAAAAGGGATTTCCTGACCAAAAATAAAAATAATGACATAGCTTTTCTGAATGTTACATGCTTATTATAAAGATTTTGGAAAACAGAATAAAGGAAAAAATAAAAATCACCTATATTTTCATCTTCCAAAGATAACTGCTTTCTGATATGCTGGTACATTTTGCTCTGATTTTTAAAAACTTTTTGTTTTGTAAGAATTTTAGGCTTACAGAAAATTTTCAAAAATGGAAAAAATAATTGACTTACATCAGCTTTCCTTAATGCTATTACCTTGCATAACGATAGTGTAATTACCAAAACTAAGGAATCAACATTGGTGCAATACTACTAATTAAACTATAGACTTTATTCAGATTTCACCAGTTTTTCTATTAATGACTTTTTTTCTGTTCCAAGGGTCATATTTGGGATCTCATGTTGCATTTAGTTGTCATATATTTATAATCTCATCTATAGATATATGACATCAGATGCAATTGATACTTCTGAAGAGCATCGGTCAGTTATTTTGTAGAATTTCCATCAATTTGGTTGTATTTCATGTTTCTTATGATTAGATTGAGATTATGCATTTTTGGCAAGAATACTACAAAAGTGATGTGCCCTTCTCAGTGTATCCTATCACGAGGTATACAATGTCAATATATCTAATTATTAATCCAAAGATCACTTTGGGAAAGTAGTATCTCCCAGATTTCTCTACTGCAAAGTTACTACTTTTCTTTTTGTGATTAATACATATTTTAGGAGAGTTACTTTCAAATGCAAATATTCTGTTTCTCCTCAAACTTTCACCACTAATTTTAGTGTCCATCAGTGGTGGATTTTCTATTTCCCTCATTCCTTCTTTATTTATTAATTGAAATCATTTTCTAAGGGAGAGCTGTCTCTTCTCCACTTACATACTTACTCAAATATTTATTTATAGTGTTATGGCCCCACATATATTTATTTTATTCCATGGATTATAATTCAATTATATTTTTTCTTTTAATAATTATTCTAACTTTGGCTATTGGGATCTTTTCTGTTTGGCTTCTTGCCCTGTCAATATTCCCTTCTTTTTAGAGCATTGCCTTACTTCCTACAGTGGCAAGAGTCTAAAGTCTCATATTTGCTGTCCCAGTCCTTGAATTTACTATGTCTCCAGGGAGACCTGGTTCCTTTTATTAGATAATGGTATTAGAAACCAAGATCTGGGTGGTAGGTATGCTCACTGCTGCTGGAGTGTCACTACTTCTAGTCTCTCTTAGTGGACAGAGCTCGAGAAGATGTGTATGTATAGTAACCCATGTATACACACACATCTACATTTATGTCTGTATCTATCCATCTGTATATATATTAAAAACCATGAGTTCCTACTGACACCTGAAATTTCAATCCAATACAACTGCTTCATTCTAGCCATCTCCCTTGCCTTGTATATAACTTCTTTCTGTTATAGACAGAGAGAAAACTGGCTCTAATTGTCTTCAATATATTCAATATATATTTATTTTTTCAACATTAGTATACAAAGAAATTAGTTTCTGAAATATGAATCCAGACCCATTTGAGAAACTAATTTACTAAGTAAAGCGCATTAGTTGTATACAGTTCTTTTTGTCTTTAGCTTCATGCCATTCATTCAAAATACTACGTTCCAAAATAACTTAGGTTAGTTCTTTTCTTTTACACCTCCTCCAGTGTTATGTTACTGATTCGTAACACAGATTCATTTGCTATAGTTTCTATTTCATTTGGGGTTCTTCCCACTGCTTTGTCCATCTCTTTAAAATAAAAAGTATATAGTGTATAATTCATTCTTTGTGGTGGAGAGTTCCTGTTCAACTTCTCTCACTTTTTAGCCTCTTCATCACGGGATTCAAAGGCCAGGTGTTGAGGTGTGTGTGGGAAGCCTATAGACCTGTCTCATCTCCCTGTGTTCTTGCCACTGAATTCCTCATGACCAATCGTCACAAGGTCTTTCTAATGTAAGGCTTTGTATGTATATAAAATCATTTTCTTTTCTGAGTTCTCCATATGACAGTTCAAGTCATTAACACTGAAAATCTATTTTGTTAGAACCCCTTTTCCAGGGTTTGTTTCCCCAGAGCTAAACTCTGGTGTGATGGGAATAGTGTGCTCCTTTGTAGTTCAAAAAGCTCAGGGAACTGAAATTCCCAAAACCTCCCTAGATGCAGCTGAAGTTTTGAGCTTTTACTTGAGTCATCAGGCAGCACTGTAGTGGATCTGATCCAAGAAGATCAATCCTGCTGACCAGCTGGGGGAGATCTTCTATAAAGTCATGCTTTTGGAGAGTAGCAAGACTGCAGAGCCTTTAAAGGGTTCTGGATTCCATATTGTGGATAATTTTTTATCCTACATGTGACGTTTTGCATCTGTAGCAGCCATGACTGAACACAGTCCAGGGCTTTTTTGATATCTGTTAATTATACTTCAAATATCTGTATAACCAAATGATTCATTGATCTTTGAAATCTAAATGAAAAGTATCTCATATTTTCCTGTCCTCCTTTGAATTCCTGATACTCTTTAATTTTGGAGCCAAATTTCCAGTTTTAAAGTAGAAGAGACTGAAGAATTTAGCTAGTTTACAGCATCAAAAAATAAATAAAACGAAGTAGATAAGGCTGTCTTGAGGCAGTGCGATAACAGAATGTTCTCACTAGAAGAACAAAAGATAAGAATGATGCCACACACCCACTTTTTTTTTTAAAGGAAAGTATTGAAGATGTTTCAAATAAAATAGGAATATTCAATTTTAACTCTATGTGGGGATTCTTACTTTAGACTACTGGGAAATGGCTTTCTACCTCTCTGAAAACTCTCTTCCTGGCCTGGCATCAAAGCTTGGAGATAGAGATGTAAGCACAAGTGGAGCAGAAAGAACTCACATGTCAAATCAATCAGCTTTGATTTGAATCAACCTCCATCAATTACTAGCTAAGTGACTTTAAGAAAGTCACTTATCTCTCTGGCCCTCTGTTTCCCTAACTGGAAGGTAACACATACCTCACACGATGTTATGAGGAACAAATAAAAAATTTGTGTCAAAATGTCTGCCATGTAATAGGTTTTTGATAAATGTTAATTGAATTAAAAAATAGTCATGGTTCAACATATTTTGTCTTTAAAGCCAATACCAGTGATAGCATTTAGTGAGTATTGATTTTGTTGCCTGACTAACTTAAACCTTGTTGTGGGCATTATAATACAGGAGAAGCAAACTTTGTCTCTGATGGCATCATGTATAATCACATGTGAATAGAAAGAATCAACACACTAATTAGTATACAGAAGATTTCTGGCCAAATATTTGGTGTACAGTGTCATTCTCCAGGTAGGAAGGAACATAACTTTAGCTTAATGCCTCAAACAAAACTCTATTTTAAGAAAAACAAAGCCTCCTTCTGAATTTTTCTGAAGAATGCTTCTTTTTGCTTATTTCAATTGGCTTTTTAAAATATTGCATCTTCTGGAAAGAGCTGCAAAATATCAAAAAGTACTCATTTAATAAAGCATTTATCTGCCCTTTTAAGTCAGCTTACTTCATGGAAAGTTAATGTATAATTAAAACTTTCTTAGCTAAATCTCATTAACAATGAATCCATATCATAAATAAAATTTCCTATTTGTTGCCTTAACCTATAATATAATAACTATATCGTTTTTTATTCAGATGAGACACTTTTGGGAATGAAAGTGGGCTTTATTAATAATTATTCTGAGACCACAATGGGACCATAAGTGGAACCCGTTAGGGACAGTCTTGGGCCAGAAAAGTTGCGTAGTCTGACTACTGACCTCTAAGAGAACTGATTACAGGGTGCTTGGGAAGGAAGTGAGGCTGTTTGAATTCAGCAGAAGCATATTGTGATTCTTTTTCTTCCTGCATTGGGAGATTTGCATGTAATTTTCATTTTAATATTAACATTAACTGTTATTTCAAGAAAAACTCAGTATGCCTAATTGTCCTCAAATTTCAAAGTAGGATTAGAGTTCCTGCATTGATGGCCTGGACCTTGATTTATTGTTTGCTAATGCATTAGAGACAGGAAGTCTGTTTGTGGCTATTGGATTTGAACCACATTATATGGTACCCCCTTCCCCAAAAAGGGACGCGTCGTTTTCAATAGAATATATGATTGAAAGGAGTGTCTGGGCTTTCAAATGAAGGATGAAGGCAAACAGGGATGTCTATGTATATATTATATTCTGTAGATATTTCTGCTTAAATATAGTTTACGGTATATACAGTATATGTGAGATCTGTCGGAAAGTATTCAGCCATTGTTAATATAACGCAAAGGGTGTGAGTGACATCGATGTAGCTAACCTGGTAGTCAAGGAGAATGGACTGTAATGCACATGTGTGAACAGGGACGACTTCACTCTACTAGTCTGTGGGGCACTAGACGCCATTGAGTGAGCATGTGTACTGTGTGGCCGTCATGTTCAAAATGACTGAGCAAATAGAGCAATGGATCTGCATCGGAGATTGTGAAGCTTAAATAATCCTTCATAGAAACTATTGGGATGATTCAGAAGGCTTTCAGGGACGACGCAATGAGTGCAGCACAAATAAAAGGG
>CAUYSK010048320.1:0-60783 GCA_963575035.1 Avahi laniger
TTTATTTATTTTTTTGAGACAGAGTCTCACTTTGTTGCCCAGGCTAGAGTGCTGTGGCGTCAGCCTAGCTCACGGCAACCTCAAACTCCTGGGCTCAAGCGATCCTCCTGCCTCAGCCTCCCGAGTAGCTGGGACTACAGGTATGTGCCACCACGCCCTGCTAATTTTTCTGTTTTTAGTAGAGATGGGGTCTCGCTCTTGCTCAGGCTGGTCTCCAACTCCTGAGCTCAAGCGATCCTGTCTCGGCCTCCCAGAGTGCTAGGATTACAGGTGTGAGCCACCGCGCCTGGCCAAGTATGTGACAATGCTTTAAAACCCACAAAGCTCTGTGTGATTTGTGACAGGTACTGTTATAGTGATTACTATTATATTATTTTTATTATGTTTTTTCTGCCATAAGCTGGGTTCTTTGGTTATATATATATATGTGTGTGCTGGGTTCTTTGGTTATATATATATATGTGTGTGGGGGGTGTATATATATATATATATATATATATATATATATATATATATATTGTTGTTGTTGTTGTTACACCTTGCTATGTGGAGAAATTTTTGGTCATATTCTTATGAGCACTTTTCTGGGTTGGAATCCCCTGATCTCCCACTTTCTAGCTGTGTGATCTTAGGCAAGCTGCCTGACCTCTCTGTGTCTCAGTTTCCTCATCTGTAAAATAGAGATAATAATAATATCTCACAGGGTTGAGGAGCCAATAAATTAGCATGTGTAAGAAGTGTTTGTAACAGTGCCTGTTAAGTGTGTCTTATATGTTAGTTATTGTCATTATTTTCACCAAGGGAGAACTGTAATTGTAGACACATCAGTTTTCCTCTTTATATGATGAGCTTTTACCTGTCTTATTCATCCTGGGATCCCCAGCTCACACATGGGGCCTAACACCCAGCAGGTGTTTGTTGAACCGACAACAATTTCTATAGAGAAAGAAAGCTAGTGTGTAACATTCAGAGCCGGGCACAGACCCTGCTTACCAAGAGTTGAAAGAGGCACGCTCTGAGTCTAGATACCTCTGGCTCTTATTTCTCACTGGCCAACCAAGCTCTGAAGCAAAATCACTGTGTGATAGAGCCAGAAACGATTCTAGACTGGATGTTTTTTTCTTTGCAGCCTCACTAGACCATGAATTCCTCTATGAAAGAAACTGAGTTCTATTACTCTCAGTCCCCCATCTGGCAAACAGTAGGAACTTAATAAGTACTCACTGAGCAAATGAGTGATGAGGTGCACTCTACATTATTGTATAGTATTGGTTTTCTTAAACTGAATTTTATGATTTTTTTCACACCTACAAAAAATCGCTTAAAATTAATATCCAAAGTATATACATAAAAATTATATTGAAGGTGAAAGAATCACCTAGACAGAATTCTTCTTGGCATCTAAAATATCAATTTATCCAAGTGTCTCCATTATGTATGCATAAACTAACATGCAAGTACAAAGGCCGTATCATCTGTGGCAAACAGTTCAAGTCCACAAGCTTTGCAATCAAATACGCCTGGGTTTGAGTCCAAGCTCCAACACTTTTGAGTGGAATGGCTTTGAGAAAGTCACATGACCTCTCTGTGCCTCAGTTTCTACGGAAAATGGAGATAATAATAAAATCTACCCTAGGGCATATTGGAATAATAAATTAGTTATTACAAATGAGCACTTAGGATGGCCCCAAATACAGAGAAATAACTCAATGAAGGCTAGCAATTAGATATACATATTTAAACAAAATATGAATTCATACTTGTTTATATTTGGGTTTTTTTGTAACAAAATATCGTGAATATTTGTTGTGTGGTAGTATATACAGAGTTAATTCCTTCTTTTTGATGGCTACGTTGTTTTCCAATGTATAACTCTATGTCACAAATCCCCTACTGTTGGCACTTAAGTGTTTCTAATATTTTATTATTATAAATAGCCACAATAAAAATCATTGTTGTGCATATATTTTTCCACACTTGAGTATTTCTATAGGATAAATTCCTAGAAATGGAATTGCTGGATCAAAGTGTTATGAATTTTTCAATATATTAATAAAGAATGAGTTATCAAATTGTCTTCCTAAAAAGCTGTATCGCTTTACACTTTGATCAACGAGTGTACTTTGTTGCCTGATGGTTGTGTATTATGCATTTTAACCAGATTCCCCAATAATTCATTTCAAATGTTCCAATAGTTACAGAATTAAGGACTTTGCCCTGCCAGTTCTGCATTGCAGTCCTTTATCTTTCCAAAAATCATAAACAACTCTTAAGCACTTAGCAACCAATTTCCTGCAGCAAATATTCGGATACATACAGCCCGACAAAAAAATCTTACACCATCTCCAGATGGAAGAGGAAGAAATGTTGGGATTTCTTAGCCTTTTCAGTGGCTGATCTGAAGAACGTTTGAAACTGGAATTATCCATTAAGTTTTGGAGACAGGGTGGCTGTATCCGCACCCATCTTCGTTTTCTGTGACTGAGACTCTCATTTAATAGATAAGAAGCTGCCTCTCTTGAGTCTCACTGGGTGCAATGTCCCTATTCAGCGTTCCCCGGAGTGTGATGACAGCACTGCTGGTCGCCCTCCAGATTAGGTAGTACGAGGACAACAGGTGACGCTCCTGGCCAGAAGCTGAACAGCGCCACCAAGCTGATAGGCTGCTTCAGTGGCGGCTAAAGCCCACACACTTTTACTTTTAATTTCACTTTTAATCCAAGTAATAAATACACTGATGTTAAAGAGTTAGATACCACCGCAAGTTGCATACTGCTACAAAACTTATAACAAAAATCTCCTGCCCCACGCCTAATCTCATCCCAGAAACAATAACTTTAATTCTGTAGTTACTTTTGCATACCTGATTACCGTATCACTTCTTCGCTTTCAATTTTTTTATCTTATTCTTTTTTTATTTTTTTAGCTAAGTAAATTGAGAATACTTTTTTATTTAATTTAATTTATTTATTTATTTATTTTTTGAGACAGAGTCTCACTCTCTTGCCCAGGCTAGAGTGCTGTGGCGTCAGCCTCGCTCACAACAACCTCAAACTCCTGGGCTCAAGCAATCCTCCTGCCTCAGCCTCCCAGGTAGCTGGGACTACAGGCATGCGCCACCATGCCCAGCTAGTTTTTTCTATTTTTAGTTGTTTGATCAATTTTTTTCTATTTTTAGTAAAGACCGGGTCTCGCTCTTGCTCAGGCTGGTCTCGAACTTCTGAGCTCAAACAATCCTCCCTCCTTGGCCTTCCGGAGTGCTAGGATTACAGGCATAAGCCACCATGCCCGGCCTGAGAATACTTTTAAATCTTTTAAATTTTTTATCTTTTCTATTAACTCACAGCTATGGAAGATAAGAATTTAGTGTTCTTTCTCTCTCTCTCTCTCTCTCTCTCACACACACACACACACACACACACACACACACACACACACACACATATACCTCCCCTCTCCAATTCTCCCCAAAATAATTCTGTCATAATTTTTAGTTAAACCAATGTGCTGTTTTACGTTATGATGACAATGTAATATTATTTCCAGCTGAGCATTGTAGTTTATGAGGATTACAATGTTTTTCTTATAAATTGTTTTTATTTCTTGGCTTTAATAATCATTGCATGTCTTCTTTGCTTAGTTTCCTATGTCACGGCCAAATTCATTGCCAGAGCTCAAATCTTCTGCGATTGCCTCGGTCTTGTGCTCAGTCTGGAAGCATTACAGTGTTCGTAACACAGTGCTTCTCAGAGCATGGCTCGGGGCTCACAGAGAGCAGCATCAACATCAGCATCACCTGGGGCCTTATCCCAAATGCAGATTATTAAACCCCACCCAGACTTGCTCAATTAGCTGCACTGGGGTGGGCCCAGTAATCCGGGTTTTAACCAGCTGTCCAGGTGTGCTAATGGGCAGGGCACTCCAGCTTGAGAACTACAGGTATAATGGTTCAGGCTGCTGGGTTCAAATCCCAGATATTCCAGTCGGTTGGGACGTAACAACTTCCAAGCCTCACTCTTCTCTTAAAACGGGAACCAAAACAGTCTCTCCCACACGGAGTCATTGTGAGTGGCATGGTGTTAGGCGTCATGAGAAGCCCCAGTTTTTCCTGGAGTCAGCCCTCCTGGAGCCCTTTGAAATGCAGCACCTATGTGGGAGGGGCGCTCTCCAAGGCGGCCACATAATCTTTCCCCAGGCCCCCCAGGGCCCCCTGCTCAGAGGATCTCCCCCACTGAGGCGCTCACCTCAAGCTTCTGTCTCCAATGTCTTCCTCTCCTCTTTTACCCCCTCCCACCCTCGGCTCTCCCTGCTACAACCACCATGCCACATGGTCTCGGCCCGCGGCCCCACGCCAGCTCCAGCCTCAACCCTCAGCCCTCACCCAGCCTCCTCGAGCAGTCTCAGCCCCCTGTATCCACTCCACCCGGCCCTGCTCTCCTGGGCCAGAACCCCCTGCCTTGCCATGGAACCACCCCCTGCTGTCCAGGGCTGGCTGCCCCTTGGGTGTTCTCAGCCCCCGGAAGTATGAGGATGGATAAGGGGGATAGATTAGCAGCCCCCGCCTCACCATACTGCCTTCTCACTTGGGGGGAGTTCTTAATAGGGCAACCAACCTGCGCCTCAGCTCTCTCATCGGTGGAGGAGTAGCAATAGCATCCAGCTGCGTTGCTTACCACGGTGCTTGGTATACAGTACGTGCTCAGTAAGTCCAATGTCCTTATCAGGGCCCCCAAGTCCCTGGCTCATTAAGGGGCCCCACCATCTCTCTCTCGCCTTATTTCCACTACTCTCCCCCCACGAACTTAGCTCCAGCCACACTGGCTGCCTCGCATACTCCCGCCCACCGCTGACACAGAATGCTCTTCCAGTAGATACACATTCTCTTATTCTTTTACTTAAATCGGGTCTCTGCTCAATGGTCACCTCCTTAGAGAGGTTATCCCAAACCATCCTAAAACTGCCTAGTACATACGGTAGTTAAGGTTCAAAAAACATTAGTTAAATGAATGATTTTTCTTTCAGTTATTGTAGCCGTTGCCTTATTCAACCGACATGGGAGTGATTTCTCGCATGTAGAGAGCATGACTAATGTTTGGCGTTCCACACGGCCCTCCGTACTCAGCAGAGGAAGGGCTTCCCTTCTGCATCCCAGGTCTACTGGAAGGGCCTGAAACCTCACTGCCACTCTTCCCTTTTTCCTTTATTTCTTCAATCACTAAATATTGAACTCCATTCAGGTGCCTAGCACCATCCGAGGCTCCTGGCAGGCGTGTTTGCGGACAAGAAAAGCTTAGAAGAGGGCTTTGTAAGGGTTCACATTGCTTATCCTGGGGAGGGGCTGAGCAAGATAAGAGGGTATGAAGTGCCTGGGGCCTCGGTTCGAACCCCAGCTGTGCAAGCTTCATGCTCAGTGTCTACATCTGTGAAGTGGAGCTCATGAAAGTAACAAGCTCACAGGATTGTCATGATAATTCTTTGTTAATCCCTGTGCCTGGCAGGTGGAAAACTTGGGTAAATATTGGCTATTAATCATAGTAATAAGTACAGGTTGCTTCTGTAATTTAAGCAAAAGCAAAATGAAGAATAAAAATGTGGTCAAACCATCAATGATTTATCAAGTAGTCTGGTCCTTCTAATAGCATAAAAAGGGTTCATACTGCCTGTGATCCTCCCAGAACTTTATATACAATGTCCCTCGAAGTTCTGGTGGGGAAGCTGGGTGCAGTGGTTACGCACCTGTAATCCCAGCTACTTGGGAGGCTGAGGCAGGAGGATCACTTGAGGCCAGGAGTTTGAGACGAGCCTGGGCAACATAGTGAGACCCTGTCTTGAAAGAGAGAGAGAGAGAAAGGAAGGGAGGGAGGGAGGAAAGATGGAAGGAAATGTGGGAGGGAGGGAAGGAGGAAGGAAGGAAACAAGGGAAGGAGGGAGGGAGGAAGGAAGGAAGGAAGGAAAGAAGGAAGAAAGGAAGGAAGGAAAGAAGGAAGAATTCATCTGGGGAAACTAGCCAGGAGAGATACTGCTGGACTTGCTCAATATATGGAGCCAGTAATGCAGAGATGAGAAACCTCTAAGTAAAGACACAAGTGTTCATGGTTGCAGGGTTTTTGTTTTTTTTCACCTTTTAGTTAAACTTTATTGTGGTGTAATCTACATACAATAAAATTCCATCACCCAGAAAATTCCCTTGTGCCCCTTAGCAGTCAATTTCCACCTGAAAGACAATGACTGATATGATTTCTGCCACCATACACCATTGTTGCTTGATTTTATATTAATGGAATCATATAATATTAACATGTACTCTTTTTCCTCCAATTGTTTTTATAGTTTTACTGGAGCGAAGCTGTAAAACTGACATGCATAAACTACACCTAATTTAAAGGGCACAATTTGAAATGTTTCAACATATTCCCCCGTTTAGACTATCAGCACAGCCCAGAAAATGAACATACTCATCACTCCAAAAAGTTTCCTCATGTCTCTTTGTTTTTCATTCCTCCCTCCCCACTCCAGCTACTGATCTGCCTTTTGTCACTATAAATTAGTTTCCATTGTTAAGCTTTGTATATAGAATCATCTAGTATGTACTTTCTTGTTCCTGGCTTTTTTCATTCGTCATAATTATTTTGGTTCATCCATGCTGTTGTATCAACATTTTATTCCTTATTTTTTTCCTGCACAGCATTTCATTTTATGGGAATACCACAATTCACTTATCCATTCACTTACTGATGAAAGTTGGAGTGTTTTCCAGTTTGGGACTCTTATGGAAAAAGCCACTGTGAACATTCCTATACAAGTCTATTTGTGAACATAAGTTTTCATTTATCTTGGGTAAATACCTAGACATGGAATTGTTAGGCATAGTATAGATGTGTATTTAATTTTATAAGAAACTGCCAAACTGTTTTTTCCAAAGTGGCTGTTACCATTCTACACTCTCACCAAATGGCTGATTTAACATCAAGCTTGCTCCTATCTCACAGATTTTGTACTTGTTCCCTGTTCCCTCTTCCTGGAAGGACTTTCCACTAGTTTTGGCTGGCTTCTTGACATTCGGGTCTCGGTTCAAATGTCATATTCCAAAGAGGCTGTTATGGACTAAACTGTTTCCCCCAGAAATTCATACGCTGAAGTCACAACCCCCCAGTACCTTAAAATGTGACTGTATTTGGAGATAAGGTATGTATGTATACATGTATGTATGTATTTACTTAATTATTGTTTTGAGACAGAGTCTCACTGTGTTCCCGGGCTAGAGTGCCATGGCATCGGCCTAGGTCACTACAACCTTAAACTCCTGGGCTCAAGTGATCCTCAGGCCTCAGCCTCCTGAGTAGCTGGGACTACAGGGGCTTGCCACCATGCCCGGCTATTTTTTTCTATTTTCTCACTCTTGCTCAGGCTGGTCTCGAACTCCTGACCTTAAGCTATTCTCTCACCTCAGTTTCCCAGGGAGCTAGGATTACAGGCAGGAGCCACCACACCCGGCCTGGAGATAAGGTCTTTAAAGAGATGATAAAGTTAAAATAAGGCTTTTAGAGTGGGGCCCTAATCCAATGTGATGCTAGTCATACTAGACCAGAAGAGAAAGACACACCAGAGATGCACCTACACGGAGGAAAGGCCATCTGCAAGCCAAAGAGAGTGTCAGGAGAAACCAGACCTGCTGATATCTTCTCTTCTCTAGAGCTGTGAGAAAATAAATTTATGTTGTTTAAGCCACCCAGTTTGTGGTATTTTGTTATGGCAGCCCTAGTGAACTAATATAAAGGGCTTCCAATGACCATTTTACAACCATTGTAATAATTGTTTCAAGCAAGAATCATCAACGAATTCTAAAACCAGTGGGTAAGAGTCTTATGAAGAACAGGATATTCAAATAGTCTCAAACTATCTTTCCAGAAGATAGTTAATAGTTACAAAGGGGAAAAGTATAACTTTATGGTGGGGTATATCTCAGTAGACACCACTCAACCAAATAATGGAAGTTAACTAACATCACTGATGATGGCACAAACACAATGTCTGTCGTGTGCCTCCTGATAAGAGGCACTGAAGACATATTCTTTCAATAATAGCATTCTTGTCAAAAAATGCATATTCTGGCCGGGCATGGTGGCTCACACTTGTAATCCTAGCACTCTTGGAGGCCAAGATGGGAGGATTGCTTGAGCTCAGGAGTTTGAGACCAGCCTGAGCAAGAGCGAGACCCTGTCTCTACTAAAAAAATAGGAAGAAATTACCTGGACAACTTAAAATATACAGAAAAAATTAGCCAGGCATGGTGGCGCATGTCTGTAGTCCCAGCTACCCGGGAGGTTGAGGCAGGAGGATCGCTTGAGTCCAGGACTTTGAGGTTTCCATGAGCGAGGCTGATGCCACGGCACTGTAGCCCAGGCAAGATAGTGAGAATATGTCTCAAAAAAAAAAAAAAAAAAAAAAGCATATTCTGAATCTAATCATGAGAAAATATTGGACAAATCCAAAGTTAGGGACATTCTACAAAATAACTGACTAGTACTCTTTGGAAATGTCAAGGTCATGAAAGACAAAGAAAGGCTGGGTAACTAATTGCCTTTACAGATTAAAGAAAACTAGGAGACAAGACAACTAAATGCAACATGTGATCCTGAATTGGATCCTGGGGAATAGTTATAAAGGACATTATGGGGACAATTAGCAAAATTTAAATATGGATGGTATATTAAATGAAAGAATTGTATTATTGTTAAAATTCCTGATTTTGACCTTTGTACTGAAATTATGAAAGAGAATGTCTTTTCTTAGGAAGCTCACAGAGAAATGTTTGGGATAAAGGAGCAAGAAGGCAGAAACTTTGAAATAATTTAGGAAAAAAGAATATGTACATATAATATACGATACCATATACATGCATACAATATGTGTATATATGTGTGTTTACATATACATGCAAGAGAGAACACGATATGGAAATATATGCAAGATATAACAATTGGTTATTCTGGCTGAAATACAGTATGAGTTCTTTACTATTCTTGCAATTTATATGTAAATCTGAATTTTTATCCAAAAAAAATTACAGAGGCTTTCAGTGACCATACACACCATCAGAAGTGGCCTGTCCTCAACCCCAAGGCACTCTTTAGCTCATTCTTTTTCTTCATCACACTAAATCACTGGCAAAAATTATCCTGTGCACTTATTTAATAATACCTAACACTGTGTGCCAGACTGTTCTTTTCTAAGTGCTTTAACTGTAACAATTCTGCGACTCCCCTAACTGCTATTCCCATCTTACAGGTGAGGAACCAAGACATAAGGAGGTTAACTTGCCAAGGTCACTCATGTGGCTTGTCTCCTTCAGCGACACAGAACCTCAACTAAGGCAGAGACTATCTCGTCCACTGCTCTTTTCCCAGGGACTTACTAATACAATGGTGCCAAGCACGTTATAGGTGTTCAATACGTGTCTGTAGATTCAGTTAACAAATACCGCACACCCATTAGGCATTGGGGTACAAAGCAGTGCAGAAACTATTCAAAAATCCATGCCTAAATGGAGCTTTACATTGAGAATAACTTTCAGCCCCACAGCCGGTTAGCCACCCTCTTTCATTTGGTTCAATCACCCCTGAGAATAAAGGTCCATTCTATCCATTTTGCAGAGGTAACACGATCAAGGTGGGGCAATGATTTGCGCAAAATCACTGGGCTACGTAGAAGGGAAGGTCGGGATTCCAACCCAGTCCGCGAGGTTCCCAGGCCCGAGCTATGAATCAATCAAACAGACAAAGCCAATCACCCGATCAGTATTTATTGAACGCCTACTGAGTGCGGTTAGTTCTCATGCAGGCCAGGTGAAGAGAGGAGGCTGTGGTGCGCAAGCGGCTGCGGAGACAGGGAGGCCTCCGCGGATCACGGGAATTTGGCGCCCATTTTTTTGTTGGTTGGGTGTTCTCGCCGGTGATTGGGCCCCGGCGCGGCGTGCCGGTGCGCCAGGCTGCGGCTGCTCGGTCGACCTTGGCAGGACCCGGGCGGCGTAGAACTCGGCTGGCCTCCCGGGGGATGGGCCACCAGGAGTCTCCGCTGGCCCGAGCGCCGGCGGGAGGTTCGGCTTATATAAAGAGGTTACGTAAAGGGCTCAGCTGGCGCGAACACGTGCAGAGCCACGGGAGCCCGGAAGGCTGGGCCTCCCCCGCGAGCGCCACTGCCACTGCCGGGGCGGCAGCACTACCCGCCGCACGTCCGAGCTCGGCCATCGCCTCCCGCGCTGCTCGGTCCCGGAGGCACCCAGAGCCCGGAGCGGACCATCCCCGGGCGGAGGGCCCAGGGGGAAAGCGAGCCGCCCGGAAGTGGAGGTGCGCGGGCCAGGTAAGGGCGCAGTCCCAGGAGTGAAGGCAAGCGCCGAGGCAGGAGTCACCCCGCTTCCTTGGCGTTTGGGGAGGGCAGGCGGGACCTCGGCGTGTCGCGCTCAGGGAAGTTGAACTTCTATGCCAATCCCCTCCACCCGCCGCCCTCGGGGACTTGGGTCGGTCCGCTGGGCTCCGCTAGGGCTCTATGCAATGGACTGTTTACACCCGGGAGGACGCACGGCGGGACGCGGGGAGGAGGATCTCGGAGGGGGCCAGGCAGAGAAAAAAACTTCAACAGTCCACGTCGTTGCTTAAGGCGACTTTCATAAATCGTGAAGGCAGCTGGTTCTTGTTTTTCCTGTTGCTACACGATGAACTGAGACAGCGGAGAGTTTTTGCTTTTCTTTCCGGTTCCCCCTCTGAGCCGCTGCCCCGTGGTCTCGTCTTTCCCGCTTTCCCCTCCCCTCCCCCGTTCAATCGGCGGCGCTGGCTTCCGTCTTAAAGGGGCCGCGGCGGCCGGAGGAGGAGGAGGTGGGACGCTTCGCGGCCTCCGCTCCTTGCCTCCCCGCCTCGGCCTGGTCGTTTAACCGATTCTTTCGCCCACAGGTCACAGTCCAAGGTCCCGCTCCTCCGCGTCCCGGGGTCGGACGGAGGGATGAGGCAGGGGCGGGCCGGGCAGCGCCGTTGCTGCTCCCCCCGCCACCTGCAGCCATGGAAACGGGGGAGGACGGCGCCCGCAGAGGTACACAAAGCCCAGAGCGGAAAAGGCGAAGCCCAGTGCCGCGGGCGCCCAGCACGAAGCTGAGGCCGGCGGCTGCGGCCCAGGCCATGGATCCAGTGGAGGCCGAGGCCCCGAGCGAGGCCTTCCTGGCGCGGCGGCGGCCGGAGGGCGGCGGCGGTTCTTCGCGGCCGCGCTACAGCCTTTTGGCGGAGATCGGGCGCGGCAGCTACGGCGTGGTTTACGAGGCAGTGGCCGGGCGCAACGGGGCCCGGGTGGCGGTCAAGAAGATCCGCTGCGACGCCCCCGAGAACGTGGAGCTGGCGCTGGCTGAATTCTGGGCCCTGACCAGCCTCAAGCGGCGCCACCAGAACGTCGTGCAGTTTGAGGAGTGTGTCCTGCAGCGCAACGGGCTAGCCCAGCGCATGAGCCATGGCAACAAGAGCTCGCAGCTTTACCTGCGCCTGGTGGAGACCTCGCTCAAAGGTAGGAGCGCCGCGGGCCATCCCGCCCACGCAGGGCCGGCCCGACCCGCTGCTTTCTGGACGGCTCGGTTCAATCCCCCTAGGCCTTGGTCTTGGTCCTGTCACCCTGGGCCTAGACACACCCTCGTTTCCCCGGGCCCAGGCATTGGGGCCTCATTCTCTCTTCTCTGGACCCAGGGCAAGTCCCTGGCCCCAAAGCTGGCTGGGTTTTTACTAACTGGGTTTTTCATAACAAGACCTCATTTGAGTGCTAACCATTATCTTAGCAATTGCTGGATAAATGTGAGCCATTGATTATTGAGCGGCTAGCACTTTTAAGATCCGGTTGGGCAGTGGAGGGGGTTGGGTTCAGAGTTGGTGGCAGAACTGCAGAGCCCTCTCACCCTTTAGTGCCTTTTCTTTTTCCCTCCCAAAACAAACAGAAAAAACTTTACCGAACCTACGCACACTGTCTCCCTCTTGGTTCTAAGTTTCCTGACATCCTCCCAAACTCTTGCTTAGTAGCCTGTCTTTTCCTATGAGACCCCCAGCCCTTCATCCCAGGCACCTCGAGCAAAACGAGAGTTTTCTGGCTTGGTCCTCTGAGGTGTGCGGGCTAATAGCCCCCGCAGGTGTGCCTAGAGCTGTCACAAAACAAAACCTCTCACATCTTTTCCTTTCATTTTACATTCTTAGTCCTTTTGTTAATCTCTGAGGCTGTTTGGGAAGAGGTTTTACTTATGAGGAAAATGGGATTCATTGAGGCAAGGGGTCTTGCACACCTGGAAGACTAATAATCCTGGTTTCCGGGTTTTAACTGCAGTTGCGAAATGTGTTCATCCTAAGTGCTCAATACTCATAAGTCTCGTTCAGACTACAGGTAGCTGGGGATCTGCTCAGAGGAGAGGTGCAGTGGGCTAGGAAAGTCTGAGAACACTTCTGAGGTAGGAGAATCCAGGAGAAAGGTTACTAATCTGAGTCTCAGCTGTGGTCTGGGCTCTGACATAATTTTAGGTACCAACTTTAAAAGTAGATTCTGTCTCCTTTCTATAAATAAACTAAGGCTTACAGGAGAACAACTAATAACTTGATTAAGGTTAATCCACTTGAAAGTCAGACTGTACTCCTGATTTCCTTTGTACTTCTCATAGCTTAAGTGATGTGAACCCAGATCTGTCGTGAATTAAGGCCTAGATCCTTTGAAAGAGTAATGCTGTCCTCCTTAAACCTTTAAGAATGGGCAGGATTTTGGGTGAGGTTGGAGGGTGTGGTTTCCTAAAATCTTGTTTGGAGCTTTCGTGCATCTTTAAAGATCCTGCTAAGCCTATCCTAAGAGAACTCCTTCTCTCATTTCAAGTCTCTTGTTTGACAGTGGGTTAGGAGACATGATCGGTATCACCTGAGGTCTTTTTTAGACTTCTGCCTTTATGTGCATCCCTGCCCCATCCATTCTGAAAAGCCCACTCTCCTGGGGGGGAGTATTGTTTCCCAGGAGATTATTTTGATCTTTTTTTAAAAAAAACTTTTATATAAGAAATGGAGTCTCTTATGTTGCTCAGGCTGATCTCCAACTCCTGGGCTCAAGTGATCCTCCCGCCTCAGCCTCCCAAGTAGCTAGGATTATGGAATGCACGACCACATCTAGCCCCAGGAGATTCTTTTACCTTACCTGTATTCTGGGAGCTCATCACTTACTTTGAAGTCCTATTCTCAGACTGTCTCCTGCTATATGGTTAACGAATGGTCTGGACTTCCATATTACCTCACTGCCTTGGGGTGTGGGAACTTGCTTTGGCAAACATTCCGTCTATCCTCAGTTCATTGATGCCAGTCTTGGAACTTCAACCTCAGTTTGAAGCCCTTTCTTACTCGCCCAACATAAATATAATTTAGACTTATCTCGCATGTAGAATTTGTCAAAATTTCACAGTAAAGAAAGGCAGCGTAGCATAGCGATTAATACTGTGGACTTTGGGGTCAGACTCAGACTGCATGAGAAATGGGACAAATTGTAAAACCTGTGAGGAGCATTCCTTTAGATAGGGGTACCTGGGGCATAGGGGCATGGGGCTGCCGTGCAGACCGGGAATGTCCCAACAAGTGCTCCAGATAAGAAGGAATTCTCTGCCTCAATAAATTCAGGCTGCCTTCTCCATCCTCTTCTGCCATCATCGCCTTCAAGATTCACTGTTCTTGTTCAAG
The DNA here is from genome assembly GCA_963575035.1 of Avahi laniger. Classification (NCBI taxonomy): domain Eukaryota; kingdom Metazoa; phylum Chordata; class Mammalia; order Primates; family Indriidae; genus Avahi; species Avahi laniger. The sequence continues at coordinate 13,725 of CAUYSK010048320.1, forward strand.
TTTCCCAAACGTGTATGACCACGGAACACACTTTATTTCCTGTGTTGTAAGCATTACCAAGTTGACAAAAACACTTGTATTTTCATCCTCCCTTTATAAGCTAAAACTGAGACCTAGAGAAATGAAATATGTTGCTTTAGGCCACATACTAAATATGTCTCTTTCAATTGTTCATAGAGTCTTCAGAATATTTGAGTCTCCACAGTGTTCTGGGATTGGAGATAGAACAGTGAAGAAGATGTGCGTTCTCTCTGCTTGTGAATATGACATTCAAGCTTACATATCATGTGTTAATTTAGCAAGTAGTAACTAGGCAGTCGGGTCTTTTTGCTTGTTAATTTTAAAGTGGAGAACAAAGACGCAAATTACTCCAGGTTAAGTTTTCCTAAGTCTACTTTCCAAAACTTAGTGGTCTTGGTCTGTCCTGGGGTCCTGTTTGCAGCATGCATTATAATACCACCAACAACGGTAAGAGCTGGGAGGGATCCCGGAGATAACCTAGCAGAAAAATCCTTTGCAGTCACCCTTTGCCAGGTCTCCCACAACTTAGAATGATTTCAAAAATAGACCAAAAAATGTTATTCTGCCTTGAATTCTCAATTTCACCCAGTGCTGAGTCCATACTGTAGTATTTGCAGGGAAAGGAAAAAAACTCAAAAAACAAATCATTCCTTGCCCCAAAGGAACTTACATTTGAAAAGCTTGAGGACTAGTAGTAGACTTAATGCTATTCAAGGTCACTGGAGGAAATGGCAAGTTGGCTAATTAACAAGGGCTTTGTACTAAAGTAAGAGGAAGGAGAATCCCGAAGGTGGGCTTGCAAGATGTGTGCCTAGGATCGTGGGTAGGCAAGAAAGAAACAAAGTGAATCTATTTCACTATTGGGCCAATAGATTCGTTTTTTCCCCCCTCAGTCTCCAACTTCTAGTGAATACATAGAAGGCATTTGTATAGTCTCAAATTACATGATCTATAAAAATTCCAATATCAAAAGACACTTCTGAAAATGAATGCTGTTCTTGGTCTTACTCATTTTGTTTGATAGACTTCTGTGCCATATGTCAGTCCTTTCTGGGCATGGAGCAAACAAGTCCTACTCAGAAGCATTATAAAGAGAGCAGAAGCTATAGAGGGTTAGAAGAGGTCTTAGGTGTCTGATCTGGCCTTCTGTTTCAAAGGAAGAAGACTGAAGTCCAGAAAAGGAACAGGACTTGTCTGAAATGAGTTAGTGGCAGTGCTCAAATCAGCCTCCTAGGCTTTTATAAACCAGATTAATAGTCCTATAAATTATTTGGTCGTTGGGTTGGTGCCTGTGTCTCTTTGTTTAACTTTGAAGTACTTTTCAAATAAAAAGAAGAGTGAAGGCATCAATGGTTTGGCTTTATCCCCTTGTTTTCCGTTGCTAAAGGACCCTGTCCTGAATGCGCCTAAAACAAAGTTCAAGATATCACTGCCACTTAGAAGACAGTAGGCAAGCCTGATTCATCGTCAAACTCAGAAATTCTGTTGCTTTCTCTAATGCATGCACTGATCCTTCTGACAAACAGCACGCAAGGATCAAAAAAATCCAGTACAGGCCGGGCGTGGCGGCTCATGTCTGTAATCCTAGCACTCTGGGAGACCGAGGGGGGCGGATCGTTTGAGCTCAGGAGTTCGAAACCAGCCTGAGCAAGAGCAAGACCCCGTCTCTACTAAAAATACAAAGAAATTAATCGGACAACTAAAAATATATAGAAAAAATTAGCCGGGCATGGTGGCGCATGGCTGTAGTCCCAGCTACTAGGGAGGCTGAGGCAGAAGGATCGCTTGAGCCCAGGAGTTTGAGGTTGCTGTGAGCGAGGCTGATGCCACGGCACTCTAGCCCGGGCAAAAAGAGTGAGACTCTGTGTCCAAAAAAAAAAAAAAAAAGAAAATCCAATACAAACTCTAAGCCTCATAAAACTGAATTATTAGAAGTTTGGAAGATCAGGAAGCCTAGCTTATCCTCGGGTTGGTAAGACACTAACTAGTCTTGCTTTACCAGTTGTTTGTTTTCTGTACTCAAGATGCCTTTAAGTAGCTTGAGATGGCTGGGAATGTAGGCTTTGGGAAGTAATCTTTTTTTTTTTTTTAAATAGAAACGGGGTCTCACTCTTGCTCAGGTTGGTCTCGAACTCCTGAGCTCAAGTGATCCTCCTGCCTTGGCCTTCCTGAGTGCTAGGATTACAAGCGTGAGCCACTGTGCCCGGCCCTTGGGAAGTAAAATTGCCTGCACACCAAGTGGCTGCTGTGAGCCAGGTCACTGTATTTGAAGAGCTTCCTCCATGAGGCCTGCAGAGGACACATGCCCAAACAAACACAGTGGAAAGTCACAAGTGGCAGCATCCTAGAAAGCAGTAGAGGTTCTCTCTGGGAGTTTAGTTAGAGGCTTTGGGGAGCAGGCAACGGAAGTAGCTGAGGGAGGAACTCGTGTTCTACCTGGGGGAGACCAGGGATTTAGCAGTAGATTAGTTGTCGGCCTGCAGACTCCTATGGAAAACAGCTAAGCAAATAACCAGGTCAGGATTCAAGCCCAAGCATTCGAACTTGAGTATGCCGTCTTAACCACTATGAGGACAAGCGGCTTACGTGCTGAGTTCTGTTTTTCTCGGTTATAAAATGGGCATAATCATATTTTACTCAGAAACTAATGACTACTATTTATTTTTAATTGTGTATTAATCAGTGCTCATGACACTGCCGGTTTCCGCTGGTGCCTTCCATATGTCTCACCTGCCAGGGACTCTGTACCTGCTGTCTGGTGTACTCTTGACTGTTTCAGGACAGCCATGCCGACTTCACTCTTGCTCTTGACTGCCTGCCTGCCTTCTATGTGTTGGGGATTTTAGATTCCAGCCCCAGGAGACAGAAACAACCCTTCCTTAACTGAGAGCTTTGGTTAATTGGGGTTACACCGGGTAGGGCTTTTTATAGTGTAAACTCTCAAGGAAAGCTTAGCTTCCTTAGTAGAACATCGGTTCATTTTCACCTCGAATTCGGCCTTTGGTGGTATCCTTAGGGCTAGGTACCCTCCTTAGTGACTCTCAAATCCTGCATCCCGACCCAGTTGTCTTCATATATTCTTCATGCCCTACCACTGCCTTCCCTATTCTTTCTCTTTCTTATACGTCTCCAGCTCATGATTCTTACCATTATGGAGTGCCTACTGTTTGCATATGTGGTGTACTGTGAGGAGCCCAGAGACTTGATTTCATTCCATGGGGGGGAGTGCCCAGTCTAATGGAGGAGATGGTTTCGGAACAGCAGATGTTACTTCACTTTGAGAGGTGCTCTAGGGGAACCAGCTGCCAGAAATGTGGACTAAGGTCGGGGGAAGGAAGGATGACTTCTAAAAGGGTAGATCAGAAACGACCCTGGCAAGAGCTGAGGCTCAGGTGTGTGGCAAGGCCCACTGCATGTGGAGAGAGATGCCTGAGCCCCGACTGCCGTGGTTTAGGGTTACTCCCTCTCTCTGCCTGGCTGGTGGAATCCACGTTTTAACAAGTAGTAATAAGCTACCCTTTCGTAGTATTTTCATATTCATTCTCTTTTAATCTTCTCTGCTGTGAAATTGGTGTTTTTATAACCTGGTCTTACAAGAAAATGAAGGTCAAGTCACTTGTCCAGTACAGCACCAGTGAGGGGTTGGAGTCTAAGATTTACATCCAGGTGCTCTTTCCAATTTCCATGTTCTCGACACGCTGCCTTATGGCTGTATTGGATGCCTGCCAGTGGTGTCCAGAGACATTAACATAATTAACACCCAGTAGTTGCCTGCTCTTCTGTCCAGGCACCTTGCAAGGTGCTTCATATGTCACAAGCCTTATGACAGTCCAGTGATGTAGGTGTCTCTTCTCAATTTATGGAAAATGGAAGATTTTTGAGGTCTCAAGTTTGTCCAGGATGATGATACAGCCTTGTAAGTTGGGGGGCAGGGGAAGTGTTGACCCCAAGCCTGGTTGGCTCATCAGCCCTATCCTTTCTGTTAGGCCCATGGGTTCATTCTTGTCCTTTGTAGGACACCGTGTCTTGCCCTGGCAGCCACCACGACAAATCTGTTTGATTAATCTTAGGAGTACCTTGAACATAGCCTGTGGTGTTTACATGGTATCCAGCTTCTTTATAGTGACACGACACTGCCTAAAATTGAGTATGGAACCCACATGCTCATCTTTGAGAAGACATACCAGGATGAGTACTTGTCATCAGCCTCGCAGGACTGAACTCTTTAAGTAAAATATTTTAATGTACAACTCCTAATTAATCAAAAACAGGGATGGCCATAGTCACAACTTGTTCAAACTTCACTTTTCTGGGTTTTCTCTAATCCTTTGTCTTAAATGTAACTTTATAATTTTATATTCTGCCTTTTTTTCCCCTTCATGCTACATCATGCTCATAACGTGTTATGTGACCTTTTCTTGGCTTTTTAAGTAAATTTCTGTTGAAGTATATAACATGACCCTTTAAAGCTTTCAACCAATTTGCAATACCATAATTAACAGTTACCCATTCTTGGATAGTTGTTTCCAGTCCTTCACTTTTACTATGCTGGATGGAATACCATTTACGGGTGTTTGAGAGGATTTCGTAGAGTACTGTGAATTCTTTCTTTTCGTCTTACATGACAAGTTACTAAATTCTGTTGATCTTTAACCTCTGAAACGTTTCTCCCATCCCTCCCTCCCCTGCCCTCCTCGCCTTATCCCTTGCCAGCCCTCACCTCTGTGGGTTTCAGAACCTCCTAATGAGTCAGTTGGCCGCCAGTCTGTCTCCCGTCTTGTCTCCGACCCCTCGTGCCTCCAGAGGGAACTTGTTTCATTGTCAAAGTTAAATCAGAAGTCGACTTGGTCAGTGGTTTGTCAGAGTGCTGTCAACAGCCTGTATGGCTTACTTAAATGGTATGTCTTCAAATCGATGACTTCTTCGATTCCATAAACAGTGTATCATTCTGTAATATGTTCTGTGTCATTCTGTAATGTAAGCCGAACTTTTAGCTCTTTCCTATTTCTTAGGGTCTAAGTCTGCTATAGAACATCTCAGCCTCTTTCTGCCCATCTGCTGCATCTCTTCTGTGACGACCCAGGCTACTTGGGGCTCTGGCGCATGCTCACACCCCCTGCTGTGTGCCCACCCCGCTCATCCTGGGAGATGCGGCCGAGGGGCCTCTCTCATATCCCAGCTTCCTTGCCCACCCCTCAGGCAGAGCTGGGCCCTCTTCCTCGCTCTCATAGCTGTCATCATTGTGCTTCTAATGACCAGAAGCCTTTGTCAGGACAGGGTCAGACTCTTAACTCACCTCATCTCTGATGTCTGACAAGCAGTGTGTGCACAGGAAATGTTTAAATGGAGTTGAAGAGAGCCTGCAAATCTAACTTCTGCAAGAGACTTGGGCATAGGCTTGTCCAGTCCAGGACATTTTCTGTCTCTTTCCAGGAGGTGCCTGCCTTTCCAAGCTCATACTGACTTGGCCTTTTGCTGGGCCTGCTGGCATCAGGTTTCTCAGTGAAGCAGGCCACATTTTATCAGAGACTTCAACACTGCTTCTTTCTACGAGTGAGATGCAAGACACCTGCTTGGGTTTTTTTCTTGATGTTTCTTTTGTGTGTGTGTGTGTGTCTGTGTTTTTGGCATATTCTCTGTCTCCCTGTGAACTATGGCATAGAATGCTTTGAAATCCATAATTTATTTTGTGGTCACCTATCTATCAAACTTGAGGGAAAAAAGTAGTAAAACTATCCCAGAGGTGGGCCTTCCTCACTTTAAAAGTGTGTGCCGTCAGCCCCGGTGCAAACTGGGAGACAGCACTGTCTGTGGCAGGACTTGCTGTGGGAGCTCACATCCTACCCACCTACTCGTGGCAGTGCTCTTGGACAGGTTACTTAGCCTTTCTCAGCCTTGATTTTGCCACCTGTAAAATAGTGTCTGGGAAGATGAGACGGCTCACATCATGAGCTTTTAAAATAGTGCCTAGAACCCAGTGGTTTCTCAAGGTTAATTTACCTCAAATGCTTATCTCCAAATAACACTCACTGTTTTCTCCCTCTCTGGGAAGAAAGCTAAATTTTTTCTTACTAATCTTGTAGAACTGTCAGATTTTACCAGACAAGGGAATTATAAAACTTAAGTAAATTTCGTTTCTTTCTGTCAGCTCAAAAACTAAGTTTCATGTGGGGATTTTAGTGGTTGCTGCATATGTCTGTTCCAATTATACATCCTGAAACTGGGGGAATAACCACGGGGTGGGGTTGGGGACACACTGGGCCCACTGTGATATGCGCCTGAAATAAAACTCCATTGATATAAGACAGGGGCCTTGGATGGTCAGAAGAGGGAAGTTACATGGAAAATCAGGCATGTGCAAAGTAGATTGGCATTCAAGCTGGCCTTAAGGTGTACATTCTTTTACACCTGCAGGGATGGGGGTGTCCTCTTTTTAGGTAGAGGAATCACCCCAAAGAAAAGAGTGACCTGGTCTAGCTGGAACATGGATTTTAGCTGTTACAACCTAAGAAATGTTACGTCTTAGATGGAGTCATTCCTTTTCATTTTCTGATCTAAATGTCAGCTTTTGCCTGACATGTGAGAACTTTATTCTGTGGCCCACAGCACTGGGATTACTGAAATCCACGAGTTTCCAAGGACTCGGGTGGGGCCGAGTGTTAAGGGTGATGTTGGTGATGGTCAGCGAGTTATTCCCCCAAAATGTCTTCTACTCTGCAATATGTAGCTCGTGTGTGTGACTTCATTCACGGCAGTCATGCAGTGCAGGTGCCATTCTCTCATTTGATAGAAGACTGAGCCACAGGTAGGTTCGGGGACGGGACTTGGGCGAAGTTCTAGCCATCTGTCACACCTCGGCCCCTCCATGTTTTCCTTTGAACCAAGAGTCCACCCAGTGAACGAGTGGGCAGAGTTGGGGTCTACACCCAGACTCCTTGCTTCCCGGTCTTTGCTCTTTGACATCCCTGAGTGCCTGCTGAATGCCAGGTACCATCCACGTCCCCTCCCTCCATCCCTCCTGTAGTGAGGTAGCTGAGGGAGAGCCCAGGCAGGCGATCTGCCTGAAGTAAAGGGCTGGAATTGTAATGTGTGTCTTCTGTTTTCTCATGGGTAGCTGGTGAAAACACGTGCTCCAGCTTCTCATGGAGTAAGCCCAGGGCCCTTGCCTGTGCGAAGAAGTACTTCGTCTCTGGGACGAGGAGCCGCATTCCCAGTTTTCCATTCTGTCATGGTTGCTGATGCTGCGCCTGATTTTGAGAAGACTTCTTCCTGTCGAGGGTTTTCCTCTCAACAAACAGCCCCTCCTTTAGCGCATCCTGAGCTTAGCTCCCTCCTTAGAGCAAACTCCTCGTGCGAGGGGCCCCATCTCCCCCACCCACTGATTAATTTAGGGCACCCCCCCCCTTTTTTTAAAAATCTTTCCTTTTCCTGGACTCTCATAACCTGGGCTTTCATTATAGTCTGTTGCAGACTTTTCTTTTTACTTGAGTTGCCATAGTTACCAACTTTGTATATAAAATAATCATCATTCCCCACCCTTTATTCTCCTACCAGAAATTTCACTGTTTTCTGCTGTGACCTTTGCAGAAGGAATTTGATGACTTCTTAATCCTTTCCTTTCTGGCTGTACCACCAGCAAATGTTTCTTGCTCTCCTTTTTACAGCTCTTTACTCCAGAGTCTAGATTTGCTTGGGCTTCAGCTGGCTGCTTCACTTTGCAGTGTTTTTGGGTTACAGAGCCACAGCCCACTCAACCGGTGACCCAGAAAGAGGATTATGAGAGGGGAAACAACTGACTTAAAAAAAAAAATCTGCCCTAAACTGGTTCTACCTGTATTACTTTGATTGTGAGTAACATAAACAAAAATTATGTAATTACAGGGGAAGTGAAGTCTGTCAGATTGTGGTTAAAAACCTAAAGCTTTTGTCTTGTACATCACATCATCTGGATTAACCTAGAACTCGCGAACCACTGGCTTTGGTAGACTGTGTGGCTTGGTAATTTCAGGGCTGTTTGGGTTAGTGGGGTGTTATCCAGATCATAGGTTCTCTGTATAGTCATCAAATACCTTCCAGGTATGGGCTCACTGTGCCACCGGTTGCTTTATAAATATTGGGATTTGCTTGAAGATGGCAGTCACCACCTTTCCTGGAGTTTCAAGCCCACACAACTTGATTCTACCTTATACATTTACTTCAGACTCCACTGTTCCCGCCAGACTTCTGCTCACACCTTCCTGGTCTATTTGTCTTGTGTTCCATCACCCATTTAGTCTCTCAGACTAGAATTCCCTTTTTGCTTCCCCTGGCTCTTATTGCCTGTCCTTCAAAAGGTATCTCAAGTCCTGTCCCTTCTGACTTCTTCAGGTCTGGTGATTCCTGCCCACTTTCACTGTTCAGAGAAGTCGACCTTGATGCAGATGTGTGGCTTATGATGGTTACTGCTATGGTTAGCTATCATCGCCTGGAGACTGAGCTTCATAGAGACAGGGGCATGTTGTGTACCTAGCTTGTGCTAGACATACGATGGGCTTGCAGAAAATGTTGGTGGATTGGAGTGTGCCTTTGAAATAAACAAAACTGTAGTACCATTCCAGAATGCATTAACAAGAATCATTGTACAAGTCAGGGAAGACGAGAGGGAACATTTGCCTGGCATTGAATAACAGTGATAATAGAAGCAATAGACATTTGATGGCTATCTCACTTGCTTTACCTTGTCTCATCTTCCCAGCTGCCCTGGGAGGTAAGGGTGGCCTGCTGCTCCTGTTTGGAAACAGTATAGTGAAACAAAATGGTTTTGCAGTCAACCAGACAACAGTGAACCTGAGGTTTCACCCAGGCCTCTTAATTCCAAACCGCAGGTGCTTGACACCAGCCCCTAATGCCTGTGACATTCCTTGACTCCTCCTATATGAGTAGAAACAGGGCTCAGTGCCGATTTTGTGGATCCTCTTGGAGCAGTTGTTTATCACATCTGTCACTCTCACCATAATGTATTGCATCCCTTTAGTCTAAACATAGTGTGTATGTGTCAGTCTCACTCAAGTTCTTGTTGTCTTTTGGTTTAGGAGAAAGGATCCTGGGTTATGCTGAGGAACCCTGCTATCTCTGGTTTGTCATGGAGTTCTGTGAAGGTGGAGACCTAAATCAGTACGTCCTGTCTCGGAGGCCGGACCCAGCCACCAACAAAAGCTTCATGCTACAACTCACAAGCGCCATTGCCTTCCTGCACAAAAACCATATCGTGCACAGGGACCTAAAGCCAGACAACATCCTCATCACAGAGCGGTCTGGCACCCCCATCCTCAAGGTGGCAGACTTTGGACTAAGCAAGGTCTGTGCCGGGCTGGCACCCCGAGGCAAAGAAGGCAATCAAGACAACAAAAATGTGAATGTGAATAAATACTGGCTGTCCTCAGCCTGCGGCTCAGACTTCTACATGGCTCCTGAAGTCTGGGAGGGACACTACACGGCCAAGGCGGACATCTTTGCCCTGGGCATTATCATCTGGGCAATGATAGAAAGAATCACTTTTATTGACTCTGAGACCAAGAAGGAGCTCCTGGGGACCTATATTAAACAGGGGACTGAGATCGTCCCTGTCGGTGAGGCGCTGCTAGAAAACCCAAAGATGGAGTTGCACATCCCCCAGAAACGCAGGACTTCCATGTCTGAGGGGATCAAGCAGCTCTTGAAAGATATGTTAGCTGCTAACCCACAGGACCGGCCTGATGCCTTTGAACTTGAAACCAGAATGGACCAGGTCACATGTGCTGCTTAAAATTCAGGGCTAAGCATCTTGGGTGTTTTTAAACTAGGTGAGTGTTCTCTTTTTGTTCACTGGTTTCTTCATCCTGGGCCCTGGGGTGGGCCCTGGGGTTGGGGTGGGAGGTGTTGCAGGTTTGAAGAAAACTTGTTTATTATCAACGATCCCCCCTAAGTCTTGGTAAGGAGATATGTGGAATTAACTATCTTGAGTACGAGTTGGAAAGTCTAGAGAAGTATTCTGAGAGGAGATTGCATTTGAGCTGAATCTCTAAGTTTTTAGAAATACCTTTTCTCATCAAGTCATAAATGCTTACTGTAGAAAATGTGCAAAAGAGGTACAATTTTTCAGAGAATGAACACTATTTCTAATCATATCCCTGTTACTCAGACATCCAGTTCTATGTAGTTTAGATCTCACTATAGTTTGAATTTTGTTTCATGCTCTTTTTACTCAATACTAATCTGAACATTCCCCATGTCATACTTTGAAAGTATGGCTTTCAGTGAGTGTATGACACTCCATTATATGTACCATAATGTAACCATTCTCCTATTTCGGATATCATATTGTTTCTCCATGTTAGGTGCTGTAAATGTATTGGTAGATATTCTTGTTTGGAAGTCTTCGCTTATTTAACAGATTTACTGTGAGTTTATTTGTCAAGTAGTGATGCACCACGTAAAATTTAGATGAGTTGATGGACTGCATATGACAGTGGTCCCATAAAACTATAAGGGAGCTGAAAAATTCCTATTGCCTAGTGATATTGCAGCCATCGTAACTTCCACATGCAGTGCATTACCTTTTCTGTGTTTAGATACAAAAGTACTTACCCCGTGTGTTGCAGTGGCCTATGGTATTCAGTAACATGCTGTACAGGTCTATAGCCTAGGAGCAATGGGGTATGCCACATAGATTAGGTACGTAGTAGGCTGTACCCTCTAGGTTTGTAAAAGTACATTCTATGATGTTTGCACAACTATAAAATCGCCTATCAAAGCATGGCTTAGAACATACCTTCATTGTTAAGAGACACATGATTTGCCATGCTAGTTTCTGGGGTAATATGATAAGCAAAATCGGAAACTTGCCCCATCTTGAATTCTGCAGCTTAATTAAGGAGAGAGAGATGTTCATTGGTATTTATCCTAGTTGTTTTACCATGAAGGAGAAGAGGTATTAAGGGAAATTAACCTCGCAGTTGTTGGTGCCCAGAGTCAAGAGAAGGGAACTAGGGTAGAGGGGAGCATCCCAGGCAGAAGGATTAGCCTCTGCAAAGGACCTGAGGCCAGAGGGAGCCTGGCTAGACCACTATGGGTTAGTAAGGAACATATCGACACGTGGACATCAGAAAGGACAGGAACCTGCCAGTAGAGGGAACAGTGTGGACAGAGAGGTTGAGGTAGAAAACCCAAAGGTGTGTACCAGGAGCAGCAGGGTAGTTCAGTTGGACCAGAGTGTGAGATGTGAACAGGAAAGTAAGATGAGAAATTGACCACCATATACGCTAGGTATTTATACATATGCCATTTCATTTCACCTTTAGAACCCTGCAAGGGGTTAAGTAATTTATCCTGATCCTCCTAAATTAAGGTCAGGTCTATCTAAGTCAAGCAGGGCCTCCCATTTTTTTCTTTTAATGTCAGTATGACAGCTACAAATAAGCTACTGCAGTATTTTGCTGAAGCCTTGAGGTGAGCTGATGGGGGTGGTGTTGATCGTAATGATCATAGAGAAGGAGCCTCAGGAACCATGAGACACACAGCCTTCTGTTACCCAGGCGGGTTCTTAGTCCCTTTCCCTTCATCTCCCTCGGATTTCTAGGTGGAGTTGGTTCTTACTAACCTAGGCCTGGTTTCGTCTCTCTCAGTGAACGTATTTCTGGAGCGAGTCACCAGTTCAATTCTTCATTCCACAAACATTACTGAGTACCTTCCAGGTGCCAGGCCAGTTTGTTCTGCTACTCAATGGGGAAGAGAACAACATTCCCCAGAGCTGGGTTTGGGGTAGTGCCATGTTAGAAACCAAAAATGCTGGCTAGACAGTGTTTTACTTGTATTTTGTGCTGACACTTCATATTTCCATCTCATCTTTTCTGCTTTTTGAAAGACCTCTTAGAATTGAAGTTTGCTCTGTCATAGGAGGTTGTCATTGGAAGACGGACCTGAATTTGGGTTAGAATTATGGAGTTGTCACAACTAATTGAGATCAGGGCACCCATTTGGACAACCACACTTGGGATTTGTGCTGTTTTGCAAGGCAAAATTTTAGCTAAATAGGAGTGATTCCTTCATCCAGGAGAAATAGGTGCCCTTGAGAAGAGAAGAAAAATTAGGAATGGAGTTACTGGTAAGTGTCCCAGGCTGCTAGGTTAATTCATTTTGTGGCTCTAATAGCTAATTAGTACAGCAGTGGTGGTGCCAGTTTGGCCATATCCCATCCTACTCTGTCCTAGGTGGGCACTTAGAATTGTGGGCCTGGGCCCAGGTCTGTGACCGAAGCCAAACCTATGGTGCCAAAGCTTCGGGTCAGTCGTGTTGTAGATGAGCTGTGTCTGGCTGGTCAGAGGCTTGAGTTGGAAAGAACTTTGAGTCCAACCTCCCCTCCCCCTGCCAAACTTCTTAGATGGACAAGCTGCTTCCATTTATTCCACATATTTAATGGGAAACTAATTGTCAGGTACTATTTTAGACACAGACGATACATTAGTGAACAAAACAGACAAAAATTTTTGCAGTGTGGAGCTTAACATTCCATTGAGAAGACAGACAATAAACATGGATAATATACTAGAAAGTGCCAAGTGCTGGGGTGGGAAGAATAGAGCAGGGCAGGGGTAAGGGAGATCTGAATGGTGGGAGGCGGGGGATGGTATTGTACTCTTAAATGCAAGAGATCGGGCTGGATCTCCTGGAGATACTGACCGTGGAGCAAAGGTAAGGAGTTGAGGGAGTGAACCCTGAGGATTTCTGGGGAAAGAGCATCCCAGATAGAGCTAACAGTCAGTATAAAGGCCTGAAAGCTCAACAGTGAGCAGGGAGAAATACACAGAAAGAGGCTCAAGGGTAAGTAGGAGCCAAGTAGAGCAGGTCTGGTAGGTAAGATTTTGACTTTTATTTTTGAGTGAAGTGGAACGTCATTGGTGTATGTTCAGTTGTGTGATATCTGATCTTATGAAAGGGTCACTTTGTCTTCTGTCCTAAAAACAAACAATGGGGGAGCAAGTGAGGGGATAAGATGGGAGGCCACTGTAATAATCCAGGTAGGAGATGATGTTGGCTTGAAGCAATGGAATGGGGGGTGATGATTGGACTTTGGGTATATTTATGAAGTCAGAGCCAATGTGATTTCCTTCTGGATCAATTGTGAGGTGTGTGAGAAAGGAATTAAGGATGATTTCAAAGTTTTGGCCTCAAATTAGAAGGATAAAGTTACCATTAAATGAGATGGGGAAGACGTTGGGAGGAATAGGCTTGGCTGGGGAAAGTTGGGTTTTAATCATCTGAAAGTTTGCGTCTATTTGGAATCCAAGCACAGATGTAGACCAGGCAGTTGGAGTTCAGGGGAGGGGTCCAACCTAGAGATACAAAATTAGGAGATTGCCAAGTACTGGAGTGGGTGTAGAAAGGTTAGAGGACTGCGCTCTAGGTTGTCCAACATTGAGCTTGGGGAGAAAGAAAGAAGCCAAAGATGGGAAATGAATGCCACAGAATATTCTGTGGCAAATTCTGCTTGCAGGTTGAGGGAGGTGAATTGACCATTGGGTTTAGTAAATGGAGAGTCCTTAGTGCTCATGGGCAGTTTTGGTGAAGAACGGGGGGCCCCGTAATGGAGTGGATTTGTGAGGGAAAGAGGAGAGGAATTGGAGAAATAGACCCATAATTCTCAAAGTTTTTGGTCTGAAAGGCTCGTTATGCTCTTGAAATTACAAACTCCACAGAGCTTTTGGTTTGGATTCTATCTGTGGATATTTGCAGTATTAAAAATTAAAACAAATGTTTTAAATGTTCCTTTGAAATGAATGAATAAATAATGAACCAGTTACACGTTATCGTGAATATCATATATTATGTAATAACTATTTAAAATTCCACTCTACTCACTATTTTTTTAATGTTTGCAAATCTCTTTAATGTTTTAATAGTCAGCTTGATTCTCCCTTCAGCATTATAATCTAGTACCATGTCACTTATCGTGTTACTTCTGGAAAACTCAATTGTACACTTAGGAGAGAATGAAAGTGAAAAAGACAGATAATGTCCCACCGTCACTATGAAAGTGTTTGGCCTCACAGACTCCTGAACCACGTTTGGTGGGTGTCTCTTTCCGAGAAACTTTGCTGTGAAGAGGAAGTGAGAAGTGGCTGATAGCCGGAGACCCAGAGAGAAGAGGATTACGCAGGGTCCCCAATGAAGGAAGGGACAGAACTTGTCCATCCCGATTCCTGGCCCGCTCTCCCGTTGGGCTTGCTGTGGCTGGCGCTCCAGCTGCAGGTAGTAAACATAGCACCAGTGTGATGAAAAAACACCTCAGCGTTCTAGGATTGTAGATTTCAGAGTAACATTTAAGTCAGGGCTTAGTGGTTTGATTTCGCGAAAGTGAGAGGAGACGCGCTTTGGGTTGGGAACTTGGGATTCCCCTGGAAAGGTGGTTGCCTATCGGCGGTGCAGGGATCGAGCCCTGTGTCTGGTTTACTGGCCGCGTGGCCTTCGGCAAATTATTTCACCTTTCTGGGCCTCAGTTTTATTATCCATGAAGTGGAGTTCGTGTTTATCTTGTCGAGGTGGTTGGGGGAGTGAATCACAGCACGAGGCTGTGAAAGTGGCCTGTATAAATGTCAGCATTGCATGGCATACAGTAGGATTTTGGACACACCTTCTGGCCTGAGGTGGAAGCATTGTCTTCCACTCCCCTCAGACAGTGGTCTTTACCAGCCTTGCTTCCGAAACAAAGCTGCAGTCCAGGCCACCGTATCCAGTCGCTTATTCCAGAAAAATATATCTATTTTTAAAGGTTAAAAAGATAAGACCCAATGATGGGTCTTATATGTCCCTTATTTGTCACTTTTGGAAGATATTTAATAATTCTTAATGGTTCCTTCCAGCTAGCCACAAGCCTTACCCCAAGCAGGAAGCCAGCCAAACTGATGTTCCAGGTGCCACCACCCGCGTGTTACCAGGGAGAGTGTTGTGGGATGAGAGAGTCTGCGTTCGTGGCCAAGACTGCTGGCTGATACACAAACCTCCGTTACTAGGGCCTTTTGAAGCCAAAGCCCTTGAATGACGTCTTTCTGGAGTGGGCAGCTAAGGCCTGCTGAAGGAAATCAGATGTTGGTGTGACCTGAGAGGTCACAATAAATAATTCTATGCTACATGTGAGATCTTGGTGTAGCTGCTTAACATCAGAAAAAGAAGTCAGGCCTAATTTCTTGGAGTAATAGATGATATATTTGTCCCTGGTCTGGGGTCCAGAGCTACGGCTGTAGGCTAACATGCTGGATGACGCAGGTTGACCCTTGACCCAGGCTGCAGATTTTACGTCTGTTTTATGAGATTTGGGGTTTTACCCTGGGAGTCCCCAAACTTCTAGTGTATCCCTAATGCTGTTACAGGGATTCATAAGCCTTTTCAGTTTCTCTTACAGGCAACAAACAGCACATTTGCCTGTTGAAGTCATAGAAGCCAGTTCATTTACCAACATCCTTTTGGCTGGAATTATACCCAAATTGTGTCACGCTATAGGTGTCAAGTTAATTAGCAGTGATACTAAAAAGTGGAAAAGAGATGCTTAATTAATGTGGTTAGACTTAAACAGCAAAGCCTTCAAATAGAGTCCCTGGAGGATAAATTAAAAAATAGTTTTAGACGAGAAATTAGAACCCTAGGACTAGATAGGTCTCCAGGTCCCTTCTCTGTTGAGTATGACAGCGCAGCTATCAGGGTGGCCATGAACTAGCCCCTGCCTCACAGGACTGCCCTCCCTGTGGGAGGTGGCAGCACGAGACCATGGGTGGGACTTCCGCTCCTGGGGGAGCCTTGCCCCTCCTGAGTTGCAGGTGCCTGTCCCAGGAGGGTGGTGCTCTAAGGGGTTAGGCTGTGACGAAGGTGACAGTGCTGAAATGACCAAAGATGATGATGGTGATTATGATTAATGGCTGTCCCTGGGCTAAGTGCTTTATGACTGTTTTTCATTTACTTTTTTCCAAGTAAATTCCCGAAGGTCACAAAAATAATAAGGGACTAAATCCATGGCTTTAACCAGTGTGGTGTATTGCCTCATTGAGTCATCTATAAACTTAGAATGTGTTGGTAATTGAGTTCAACAAGCTCTCGAGTGTGAAGTTAGAGGGGATTTCCCGCCCACCTGGCCCCGAGCATTCTGAGACGAGTGACGTGGACGTGGGGCAGCTGGCACTCAGTGGGCTTCCAGTGGGAGGAAGGTCCTCTCCGCTGACAAGTTCCGAGTGTGCCGATGAGCAGCTAGGTAGCCCAAAGGACAGTGTAAGCAGGGAGAGTTCTTCCTACTCGGAAGACGTAACTGCCAAGGGGCTGAAGTCAGTGGTTTGGTTCCACGCTCCAGAAGCCCATCCCAAATTGCCGAGAGGGAGGATGGGAGAAGGGAAATGCCAACCTGTACCCTGAAGAGGTTATTAGATCCCTGAGAATGGGGGTTTTATTTAAAGCAGAGATCACTGAGGCGGTGGTATACGTGCCTCTGTTAATTATCAGTTCTTAGATCTGGACGGATCTAAAACCCCCCGAGCCTCTTTTTGAGTCCCTGTCCATACGGTGGGGGTCACAGCCTCGCCTGTCTCATAGAGCTGTGCACAAGGGGAGCAATTGGGCATGAAGGTTCAGTGTTTGGTTCTCTTTTCCCCCAGGAAATTGAAGCGCTCAGCCTTCCAACTCTGAAGACCCTGGTGGCTCTCGGTACCTGTATACAAAGAGATGTGTCCCTTGGGGCCTCCTCTCTCTACTGGTGTTTTCTGAGGAGTTTTCTTCCCCAGGTGGGGAAGGCTGGTATTTTTGCAAGGCCCAGGCAGCTCCCCAGTGGCCTGCTGTTGCCATCTTTTGATTGTTCCTGCTGCATCAACAGCAGGAAGCTCAGCTGTCAGTTATGTAATGGGGCTGATGGCCCCCAGGGATAATCTGTGCCTTGTAGCTCTGCAGGTCGAAAGCATCCATGAGGGGACAGGCCTGCCCAGGGGCTGTTGACGTCAAGGCCCAGTTGCTGCTCACATGTTCTTCCTCCCTGGCATCCTTGGCTCCACCTAACCTAGATAGCATCCCTTTGGGCAAATCAGAGTGGCTCTTGTGATCATCCAGCTGCGAGCAAAGCTGCCTGATGGTTCAGGGTGCTTCCAACTCCCATTTCCTCTTACCCCAGGGACGCAAAGACACTCCCACCAACAATAATACTAGTCATCAAAACCTGCTTTCAGGGGACCCTCTGACTTGTGCAGGGCAGAGTCCCTGACTTTTTATCCCCAGCCCTGAATTTAAGCACTTTACGTATATTGTCATCATTCATCATCTGCGTGGCTGTTCTGTTGTTTGCCCTCATTTCTGCAGGTGAGGAAGCTGAGAATCACTTTCCTGAGATTTGGAGAGTCAGGATTTGAAATGATATATCTGGCTGGAAATTTGATTCCATTCTGCATTCTACAGCCTCTTAATGAGCAAGTTTTGATGGATTTCTAGTTTGAGGCAGGTGGTGGGTTCCCCTCCAACAGCACTCCACAGACGGCCCCTCAGGCACGAGCATCCAGGGCTGATGGGTGTCCTTTGCAGTGTGACCGCCGATCTTAGCATAGGCACACTGCAGCAAGGCCACCAGCTGCTACTTTAGGTGAGGTCAGCCTGCGTGTGGCTTCCTCCTGTCGCACTGATACAGCCCCAAACGTGGGCAGAGGAGGCTGGGACAATGAGGTGCCCGCATAACCAAGGGTGAGGCAACGGGGGTTGGGGGGGACCAGAAGCCACATAAGCAGACAGAGGTGAAATTACCAAAAGATTGGAAAGTGGGAGGCCCAGAACACACCTCCAACCACCAGCAGCCAGGAAAGCATCAGGCACTGAAGGATGCTGTCAGTAGAACCATGTCTGGCACCAGCTACAAGGAAAGGACTCTGCGAGGAGCTGAAGGCATCCTAGTTGTGTTTGGTCCTGGTGCCCTGGCAGAAGCCCATTCCAAGTCAGATTTGGTGAGCAAGAACCTTTCTGGCATATGGCAAGCACTAGCCTGGTGGTGACATTGATTGTTTAGACCCCAATATTGTCCCGTAGGAACATGGTCTAGTAGTTTGGGACAAGACGTCGACACTCAGTTGTAGTAGATTGTGGCTCAGTGAAGATACAAGAAGACTAAAGAGTGGAGGGAAGACTTCCTGGAGGAGATGGTGTTTTAGACTGGTTCTTGAAGGTAGGTTTAAGGGGGGTACCTTGTAAACCAGGTGAGACATGAAGAGCTCTCATGTCAGGATTCAAGCTCAGGCTTTGTTGAATGTAGTACTCTTAGCTGCAAGAGGAAAGGGTACTGTTCCAGTAGTGAAATTCCTAACGGCCCGGGGAGAGTGCCCAAGCTTCTGCCTTGATAACTAGGGCAGCAGCATACGTGCTCCCAGGCTCTCTGTTCATTTCCACTAGTGAGTCCTCTGTGGTATTACAAAATCAGAGGAAATGGAGATGATCTCCAGCATTTCTAGGATTCAGAGACATGGCAGGCCTTAAAACTGCCAGCCAAGTTTAAAATAAATCAATACCGTAAAACACTGCAATGAATTTCTCAACTTTAAAGGAATTTCACTTTCAGTTAGAGGTGCCAGGGGAAAGCTATAACTCAACCTGCATTGTACGCAGGTCAGAACTCTATGTTTTGTTTCTTTGTTAAAGAAAGTGATGCCTAGGGACCTGGGAGGAATGGATTAGAGCCACCCAGGCACACCATAGGGCATTAGTGAAGAAGATGAAACGCTGCTATTTTCCCAGGCTGCAAAAAGGTTCTTGACATGGGGCCTGGGGAGGTAGTCTTATGAGTGGTTACTTTGGTTTTTTCTGAGTTCAGAGGCATGATACTATAGCAGTAATGGGAAGCAGGTTGGCTTTGGTGTATCATGTTGAGTTTTAGTATTGATCGTCTATTTTAATGGGAAAAAATCACAAAGATGATGTGAGCCAGTGACTCATTCTGCATTTACTTCCGTCCTTTTGGGAAAAGGAAATCCTCAACCACATGTAGCACCCCTTTGATTTTTTCTTTTCTCCTTTTTTCAGATGTGCCCAAGACATGCCCTCCCCGAAAGCTGAAGTCTAGGGCAAATGTAAGGCGTGCGGTAGGAGTGTAGTGTTGTCAGATCTTGGCAGGTTGCATGGGCATTACCAGCACAGCCCAGCCTCGTACCAGACATAAAGAGAACTAGAGTCACAAGTAAAGACTCATTTGTTGTTAGTAACCAGATTGCATCTTGGACCTGATGAATGTTTGGAAGGAACCCTTGGTTTGCATGGAGCAGCAGAAATGAGTGTGAATATACCACACCCCAGACAAACAACTGGCTGACTTTTACCTTTTAAAAAAAGTTATTTGGGGGTTTAGGCCAAGTGCCTAAAGTGAAATCCAGATGTCACCACTGACACGGTCCAGAGGTGGTCCTCCCTGCCCTGCGCTGAGAGGGCCTGGGCACCAACAGATGTAGCAGGAAAAGCCTTCAGAGAACACGTGGCTTCACCCCGCTGCTCTGGAGGTCTATAGCAGGGCAACATCTGTTGCTAGAATGGCAGGTTCCTGCCTGCTCTTAGAATTGAGATTGAGACCATAACCAGACCCAGCTGTGAGTCTTCTGCAGTGTAGTGACATGACCCTTAACCATAGTTAGAAGATTACTTCCATTTTATCAGTGGCAGGCACTGAGGATGTCAATGAGTAAGTCAGTGTGGTCCCCAGACCAGCAGCACCACCTGGGAACTTGCTAGTAATGTGTGTTTCTGGTTCCACCACAAATCTACTGAGTTGGAAATGGGGGAAAGATATTTTATTCAGCCCTCCAGGTGATGAACACAACTTTAAGAACTGCCCTAGCAAAAAAGGGCAAAGGCACAGTGAGGCACTCTGCTGTCTTAAACATGCAGACCACTGCCCTTCTCTTGTATCCCTTTAGTCCTGGCTGCTGTAATTCCATGGGTGGTTCTATGATTACCCAGCACTGTGACTTTGGTCAAGTCACTTCTCCTCTCTGGGCCTTGGTTTCCCGTCCAGAGAACCAGGGTATCTGCAGGGCCACTCCTGGCCCCTTTTCCCCACTCCCTCAACCCTGACAAATCCCTAATCCCAGGGAAGTGGTTCTAGGACCCGGGATGACTGACTTGTGCTCAGACCCTCTCAGTGCATATATGTCTTTACGGTGAGGTGAAGCCCTGTGGCCTCCTGCTCCTGGGAGGAGGAAACGATTTAACTTTTCCATGGGCTTCCCTGGCTTGGGGAAGTGGACTTCTGAGCCATCATAACAGTGAATGTCTTGAGATGATCGCAGGTGAGTACTGTCAGGGTCATGGGCGCCCTGTGAAGTCTGAAAGGTAGGAAGGGAGCTCACCTGTAGAAAAGGGGGAAATTGAGAGGCAGTGGGCATAGGAACGAGGGAAGCTTTGTGACACACAGGCATTAAGTCTCTAAGTGGAGTTCTCAGACATGGCTTTCAGTCTAGACTAGCAAGTGTCGTTTATTCCCTCCACAGGCATGTGTTGTGCACCTGCTGTGAGCCTGGTTTGGGCCGTGGAGATGAGAATAATTCCTGACCTCGGTCTGACTAAACGCTGGGCATCTCTCTGAGCCTCAGAGTCCGTGTTTGTAAAGTGCAGTTGCTGACACTTACACCGTAGGATTGTCACGAGGATTAAGTGGAACATTAACATAAAGCTAGCATAGTCCTCCCGTCCCTTCACACCAGTTCTTGGCCAAGCTGGTAGCAGAACTAGAATTAGCGTCTTGGAACGTGCGCAGGTTCATGTGCCTCCCACCCTGCCCCACCAGTGAAATGGGAAAACATGCACACCAGAGGGGGCCTGTTAATTTGTTTGATTGCCTAAGTACCAGGCACTGTGGTGGGTGCTTCTAACACTTGGGTCCTACCCTGGAGGCTCTTAAACCTCAGTTTGAGAGACATGTCCTACAGGAATACCGTGGATATAACTGCAGTTGTGTATGGATGAAGAAAATAGCAGTCAGGAAGTCTTCCTGAGGAGGTGACACTGAAGCTGAGACCTGAAGGATAAGGCAACTGGAGCAGAGGGGGAGGGAGCTGGCCTTGAGAGGGGCAGGCCAAGAGGAGATGGGGGCGCCTGACCAGGCGGAGCTTTATAGGTCATGGTGGATCCCTGAACAGTGTCTTTAGCCATTGGCGTCATGTTTAGGGGATCACTGGCTGCCGTGTGGTCGGTAGAATTGGAGAGAGGCAGGCGTGGAAACATGAAGCCCAGTTAGGAGGCTGTGGCTGCCTAGGTTTAGAGGGGATGGTGATGGGTAAGGGGATTCAAGGTGCGTTGGAGGTTTCTCAAGGGCTCTCAGATGGACTGAATTAGGAAGGTGAGGAAGGGGTGGCTCAGACATGGCTGTCATCTGTGGCTCGAGTAACTGGCAGTCAGGGCACAGCCATGTAAGAGATAGAGAACATTGCAGGAGGAGAGGGTGTGGGAAATGGGGAGATATATAAGAGTATCTTGGATATGTGGGCGTAAGACCATCCTCTCTCTTTTATGGGTATTTGCCGTAAGTTGTGCATGTTTGTCTGGGTCTTCTTGGAGGACTGTTGAATCTCAATTTTGGTGAACAGGGGGCACTTTGGCGGCATGGAATGGCCCCTTAGACCCCAGGGCTGCGTCCTCAGCCTTCGTTTGTTGGCTGAGTCTTGCTGCACTTCGTTCTTCCCTTTGTAATCAGCTTCTCATTAGGTGTCTGATATGTCTGGCTATTCAGTGCCTTTATTTGCATATGCACTCTGCTATAATTGTCTTAACATGGCGTTCTGTTGTTTTTGTATTGTTTTGCTTTTTAGAGCTGAAAACCTGTGCAGGGTCCTGTCACATGGACATCCCCGTGATTCTGTCACGGGGCAGCTTTTCGAGTGCAGTATCTCTTTATTTATTTATTTTTAGTAGTTATATAACATCAGGACCATGATTGCTGGCTGTAAAATTGATTTCAGGAACCACTTTAATTTATAAATTGGGAAATACTTTCTATTTTGGGTTAAGAAAAGGAGTACAGGGAATGGAGGTGGGGGCAGAAGGTCTCTGGTCTCAATTGCCTTTAGGTTTCTAAGTGCAAGTACCAGGAGCTGAGGGGTGGCCCTCCAGCCTTAACTCGACATCAGCCAGTGGGGAAGGGGCTTCGGAGACACTCCTTGAGCTATCCTGCATCACCTTGATTTGAGTGATACGTAGGGCATGGGGCTATTCACATACTAACTGTTCACCAGACCCCCTTCCCCGGAACCCAGGGGACCTTAGGTCTTTTTTTGCATTCATTTAGCAAATCTTTACTTGAGAGCCTTTGGAGCTTGCTGGTAGTCCTGCGTTCATTATGCAGTCGTGTGTG
Organism: Avahi laniger; assembly: GCA_963575035.1. NCBI lineage: Eukaryota > Metazoa > Chordata > Mammalia > Primates > Indriidae > Avahi > Avahi laniger. The sequence goes on from CAUYSK010048320.1 coordinate 36,106, forward strand.
TCTTAACGATGGGGATACAGTCTGAGAAATGCGTTGCGAGGCGATTTTGTCCTGTGAACAGCATAGAGTGTACTTACCCAGACCTAGGTGGTATAGCCTACTAACTACATACTTAGGCTGTATGGTATAGCTAGCCTGTGGCTCCTAGGCTGCGAACCTGTACAGCATATTATTGAGAACTGTGGGCAGTTAGAACACAATGGTATTTGTTATCTAAACATAGAAAAGGTACAATAAAGATACGGTATAAAATATAAAGTGGCACGTCCATATAGGGCACTTACCATGAATGGGGTTTGCAGGACTGGAAGTTGCTCTGGGTGAGTGAGTGAGTGAATGTGAAGGCCTAGGACATTAGTGTTCACACTGTAGACTTTATAAACACTGTACACTTAGGCCACACTAAATTTATAAAAAATATTTTTCTTCAATAATAAATCAACTTTAGCTTACTGTAATTTTTTTGCCTTATAAACTTTTAAATGCCAACTTTTGATTCTTTTATAATAACACAGCTTAAAACACAAACATAGGGCTCTATAAAATTCTTCCTTTATATCCTTACTCTATAAATGTTTTCCTATTTAAAAATTGTATTTTACTTCTTAAACTTTTTTGTTACATACTGAGACACAAACACACATTAGCCTAGACCTACACAGGGTCGGGATCATCAGCGTCACCGTCTTCCATCTGCACGTCTTGTCCCACTGGAGGGTCTTCAGGGGCAGTCACAGGCATGGAGCTATCATCTCCCTTGATAACATGCCTCCTTCTGGAATATCTCCCGAAGGGCTGCCTGAAGCCGTTTTACAGTTAACTTTTTTTTTTATCAGTAGGAGTACAGTCTAGAATCACAGAGAATATAGTATAATACATAAATCAATAACTGTCATTATCAGTTGTCACGTACTGAACATAATTGCATGTGCAAGGCTTTTACACAACTGGCAGCGCAGTTGGTTTATTCACAGCAGCACCATAAACACGTGACTGTTGCGCCGCCACATTATGATGGCTGAGACATCAATAGGCAATAGGAATTTTAGCTCTATCATCTTAACGGGGCCACCGTCGTAGTATATATGGTTCGTTATTGACGGAAATGTTACGTGGTGCGTGATTGTATTTGTTTCTGGATAGGTTCAAGCCTGGTGCAAGCCGGAGTCTATCATGGCAAAGCGTAAGAGGGGGATGTGGGGGGATGTCCCCCCTCCACCTGAACTTGCCACCGGCAGGGGATTTGCCACCTGCCTGCTCAAGACCTAGAGCTCCAGCTCCTGTGTTCTTCTTTTGAACTGCCAAAGAGAGGTCAAAACTGAGCGAGTCCCTGGTGGCACGGCACCGTCTCAGTGCCACCAGGAACTCAGAGGGCTTCTGTTGAAGAAGTGATGGTAAAATATAGGACATGTGACTTAAGGGGGACCTTGAAGAAAGGAAGACAGGTGAGGGTATTCTCAGGGGACACGGCATGAGTAGAGGCAGAACACTGGATTACGTTGAAGAGCCTTGAATGCCAGCCTGAGGAGGATGAACTTCATCCTGCAAAAAAGACGAGGATGGTGGGCGGTGGTGTACAAGGCTATATTTTAGGGAGGTGAGTCAGTAACCATGAGGGGAGAACTGTCAGCCCCCCAGGAAAGGGAGATGAGATGCCACGCCGACAGTACACGTCTCCAGAAAGTGCGAGACTGCACAGTCACCTTCCTGAGCATGTGAAGACGGAAAGGGCGACAATTGCATAGGAAGACGAGAATCCCTCTGCTTCCATATTGGTATCAAGGCATGAAGGGACTTGCTGTTGAACCCAGTGGACTGGTAGACGTAGGTTTAAACTGCAGCTCTACCCCTTCCTAGCCGGGTGACTTTGGGTCACCTACCTTCTCTGGGCCCCCAGTCCCTTGTCTGTTGAACGCAGAAGATGATGCTCACTGTATCTGGTGCAGTAGCACATAGTGAGAATTAATAAATGGTGGCTCTGTGTGTTGCCCTCATCCTGCCACTTTGTTTTTGCCAAATCCTCATAGGCATCATTTTCACTTTGCCTCTCACCAACAATTTGTGGTAAACTTCTTTCCCCTCTTAGGGGATCTCCAAACCCCTTAGTAAGCACCCCCAGTGAGTTCCTCTTGGCATGCTGGGCTTTGCACTGGTTGCAGTAACCAAAAGTCCATATGGACCTCTCCAGGCATGACCTTGTTTTAGTCTTTCCTTTTATAACCACAAATTGTCCTGCTTCCACGTGGAAGAATGACCTCTTCTCTTTAGCTAGTCATGGCACCTTAGACATCTTCCTCCTGGCAAAGGGCCCTTAAGGATCTCAGCCTTTCCTCCTGAGCCCGTTCTCTGCTAATCACAGTAGACACAGCTGAACCCGCCTCTTTGGGGACCAATTGAGGCAGTTAGCAGCTTGTATTTCAACTCCACACTTAATAAGTGGAGGAAGGGAATCAGTTAGGGTATCCACATAGCTAACTGCCAATTACCAGGGCTGTTTCTGGAGGCAGATAGTTCCTTTAATTGGTCTTGAGTTGCACCAGTGTGTGTTTATTAGCTCAGGTGCTTGGGGGGGACACCACCAACCCCAGTGCCCTATCAGCCTCTTGACTTCCAAGGCCAGAAGGACCAGGTTTAAGTGGGACTGGGTTCTCAGACACAGAGCATGACTCATTGTGCAGCCCTGCCTGCTGCTGGTCACCATGGAGACCTCCAAATCTCAGAATCATTGGTCTTGCCCAGTGTTTCTTCCTTTTGTGCATTTGGCAAACTTCTTAATACTAGCATTTTTGGCAGCACACTCCAAGGAATCAAAAAGTTTAAAACAATATTAAGCAAGTCTCCATGTCTAAGAGCTTGCTGCACTGCTGACTGATCTGTCTGGCACACTCGAGCTAAAGCTGACATCTGTTCACGGCAGCATACTATCTTGGCTTTAAGCTCTGCCCATTCCCTTTCAGTAAGTCCTGCCCTGGATGAAACTGCAGCTGGTACAGCAGTTTTCTTTAGTGTCTCCTAATAGGTTGCCACCTGGGAGTACATTCCTAAGATTGTGTTTGTGCTTTCATAGCCTGGGCAGCAGTCTGGCTTTCAGAGACTCCATGGGGCTGGCTTCCTCCGGACACACCTAAGGAAAGATGGGGGCCCGGGGTTAGGCAAAGGGTGGACCTCTGACTGCAGGGGCTGGTGCTCGGTCCCTTGTAGGGCTGCCCTCTGTCCCTGGCCACCTCTTCCAGCAAGCTCTGTATTTTGAGCATGGTGTATGGGAGATACACCACACTTGGTGGCGTCCGAGCCAGAGCTCCACCGCTACCTCCTGAGCCATTTGTTAGCTATGGAGATGTGGAGGGTGGTGTTACTGTTTTATGGGACAGTTGAGTCTGGAAGACCATGGTGAGTCTTTACAGTCTGTGAAAGTCCATGTTTTTTAGGCCAAACCCAAGTCTTCGAGTCCTAACTCTGCCTTCTCCTTAACCTTACTGTGACTGACTTAGACTCGGGGGACATGTTCTGAAGCCATGCCAGCCCCAGCTTAGCAACACCTACAGGGCCCTCCCCACGTAGAGGAGAGTGTATTTGCAGGCCGTTGGCTGCCGTCTTCCCTTCTGAGAAGAGGGCCTCCTGTCGGAAAATCGGTAAGGGAAAGAGTAGTGGCAAGAGCTGGAATCGAGGCACGAGCCCCTGGTTCCATAACGGCAATGTCGAGAAAGTCTGCCATCCCTTGCATGGCTCCTCTCGCCCACCCAGCTCTGAGGAAGTGAGGGGAGCGGCACAGCACAGCACGGGAGAAAATAGCACAGGCTTCAGAGTTGGACACAGTCCCAGCTCTGTCCCCTACCAGCTGTTGCAGTGTGGAGAAGTGGCCCAGCTCTGCGAGGTGAGGATGAGCCTCCCTCTCCGCACCCGGCTCGCTGGGATGTGCGGTGGGAACGTGTGCAGGGTACTTGGCAGTGAGGCAGGAACTGAACTAGAGACAATTTTTTATAACCATGTTTTTATGTTAAAGCCTGTCATGTTGAATGAATGATTCAGTTAAGTTCATAAATTAATTTTTTATTGCTGTGTGTTAACTCTCAGTTTCTATCAGTCACCTGGTATTGGAGCTCCTTCTAAAAACCCAATAGTGCATGGCAACCTGAGAGGCCTAAGAGAAGCAGCGGACGGCCCTGTCCTTGAGGAAGCTCGTGGTCTGGGGGTGGTAAGATGGGAGCTCGCAGCACGATCGTGGGGTCTGAGGCCCTACGATGCCTGCTCCCGGGAGAACAGAGAAGAGTCCCCGTAGAGACTGGGTCCTCTGGGCATGCTTCCTGGGGGAGGCATGTAGAGGGGACACTCGAAGGATGAGTGTGATCTGAGTGCTTAGGGGGGCGAGTGTTGCCAGACCAGCGGGAGCTGAGGGCCAAAGCAGAAAAGAGGCTGTCACCTCGAGAGAAGAATGACTTGAGACCAAGTCATCTTATCTGCAATTTTTGCCTGAGAGAATGACCGTTGAGAGGTTTTTGTGGGGTTTTGTTTTGTATTTTTTGGATGCGATTTAAAGCTGCCATCATAGCTTATTAGGCATCTCCTGTGTGCTTCACTGTATCCATTACATAGACCACTGCTGGTGTTCATGCCCAGAAAAATAGACATAATCCCTCATTTTAAGTTGAGAAAACTGAGACTTGGGTGGCCTTGACTTGATAAAGGTCAGAGCTGGGCATTGGTAGAGCTGGGATGTAAGTTTTGGATCTTCCTACTCCAAAGCCCATGCCCTTGAGAGAACAACAGCTCTTTGAATAACACTCCCACCACATTCAGGGCCTGCTGCTGAACACATACCTGTGGATGAACTACCTTGGTTTGGTCTCTGGTTAGGGCTCAAAGGCCAGAAAGCACGGGCCCGTGGTCTTCCAGATTGTCATGAATCGCTGTGAGACTCTCGTTGTATGTCTTTGTGATCTCTGGCCTCTTGTTCCCCTTTCCCTAACACCACGCCCCTTCTGTAGACCGAAGACCGAACTAAATATTTCCCATTTGTCGTCTCCACCCCCACTCCTTGCACCGTGACAACAGGCACGCTCACAGCACAGGCGTCCTTGTTTTTGCCCTACTTTAAGCTGCACGGTTGCGAGCTCGGCCTTAGAGGAATGATGCATCAGAACACGTGGCTCCCTGGCCTCAGTGCTTCTGACTGATTGGAACAGACAGCAGTGCTGGGGCCACCGAACCCCCAGGGCTGGCATGTTGATGTCTGAGTGTGAGAAGCCAGATGCTTTGGTGCACTAAGCAAGTGAAGGGTGACTCATCTGGACGCTAACCCTAGAGAGAGGAGAGGACTGCCCTGTGCACCTGGGATGCCTGCTTGCTCTGCAGCACCATATGCTGGAAATGAACCTGAGTCTCAGTTTGCTCATCTGTAAAATGAGGATAACTCCAACAGGGTCCTTTGCACAAAGGAGGCATTGCATTTTAAGCTTCGCATGGTATCATTAGCTACAGTGGTAATACCACCATGCAGGACTGCAGGGGGATTTAGGGAGGAGTGAGTTCTTGCCTACCCACCCAGTAGTACCACACTTTGAGTTTACACTGTGTCTTTGGCTACGAATATGCCAGCAAGATGACTTTCTTTTCTGTTAACTAGATCTGAGAGGCAGGGTAGGATAGACAAAACTGGGCCTTAGGTTCGAATCTCAGTCAACCGCTTACTAGCAATTTACGTGGCTACTTGCTTACTCACCAACCTTTTACAACCTGCTAAGTAGCCTCCAAGACTGAAATCTGTCCTCTACGGAGAGGACATTTTCCCACAGATACATGTGTATGCGTATGTAATAAAGGGAGGGTAAGCGAGGGCATGCACCTGGCATCAGGTGCTTAATGTCCCTGTCCACCTTAGCAGCTGCCCAGTGCCACTCTGAAGCCTGCAGACCAGTGTGTGAGCCACCTCTTAATAGTGCCAGTGGTCACCCGGAGTGCTGGCCCACCCTTCTCCTGGTGGCTGTGACACTCCGGTGCAGTACCACAAAATGGACCCTAACTAACTGCCAGGTCATATTACGGATTTCTGGGGTCCTATAGGCTCCTTCACCTGAGCTTCAGAAATCCTTTAGGTGTGAACAGGTTGAAAGGTGCTGAGGATACTTCTGCCACCGTCTGGCTATCCCCGGGGCCATTGTGGTAATGGTGGGGCAGAGGCTTGCGTCCTTCTGAGTGGGGATTAGAGAGCTGCTCTGCACTTCCTTCATTCTCTCGTGTCCATATTCAGGGAAGTTGCTGAATTAAGCCTTGACTCAAGATAGGATAGACAGTCCAATCTGTGACACCCTAAGAACCAAAATGACCACAAACACAAATAACGACAAGATAGGTCTTACTGAGTGCCTCACTCTGTCCCAGGTGGTATGATACACAATTACTAGCAGGCCCCAAAAGGGTAAACGGTGTCATCTCCATTTTCAAGAAAGGAAAAGGAAGCTCAGATCATGAAAATGGCTAGTAAGTGGTAGAGCTTGTATTTGGTGTTTTTTGTTGGTTTTTTTCTTTCTTTTCTTCTCTTCTTTTCTCTTTTCTCTCTTCTCTCCCTTGCTTCCCCCTCCTTCTCTTTTCTTTTCTCTTTCCATCCAGCTGAGGTTAGAAGAGCTTGGATTGGAACCCAGGACCGTCTGCCATAAAACATGTGTGCTTTCCCTGATAGAGCACTGGAGTCAGGATGCTGAGTTTATAATACGGTTTTAAACAATGTGACTCCCAGAGAGATGTGGTTTCCAGACTTAGACATTTCCTAAGACAGTACAATTTTAAAAGCTCAGGGAGGGGAACAATTTAAGCCATTCTCATTAACTTTCATCATCATTTCATCAAAGAAATGACGTTTTGACACCAATAAGGTAGGAAGGCCATGTGCTCTTAGAACGAAAGGTAATCCTTTATTCGCTGTGTCCCGTGCCTGCAGGTTGAGGAAGGGGGAAGGAGGTGGACGTGTTGAGCATTCATCCCTGCCCCGTCCTCCTGTTCCCTGCTACCTCGGCTCTCCCAGCTTCTGTTCTCCAAGCTGCTGATGGCCTTAAAGGGAGCAGTTTGGTTCCCCTGTCTCCTTAGACCAGACAGTTGCCTGGCCGGCGGAGGAACTTGCCAGAAGGCTGTTCGCTGCCAGGTTGGCACCACATCCCTCTTTATGCCCTGAGCATCAGACCTGTGCACAGGCACCGAAGCCAAGCCTTCCAGGAGCCTTTTCCTGAGTGATTCTATTTATAAATGAAGGGATTAAATGGATTTTAAATTCCGCTTAATTCTTCTTCTTGTCTCTCTAGGAAAGGATTTTACATGTTTATAGTTAAGTGTCAAAAGCAGGGGCTTTGGACTGATACTGCCCCGGATTAAGCCCTTTTCTCTGCTGCTTGCTAGTTCTGTGGCCCTTCTCTCTGAGCTTCCATTTCCTCATCTCTAAGACTCAGTGACAATAGCTACTGCCTACTAGTGTTACTGGGCTGAAAGGAAACACTAGATGTAAAACATTTGATTCTTTTTGGGACACAGTGATTGGAACGCAGTACAGGGAGTTGAAAGTTGCCTTATTGGGTTGTTAACCTATAAAGCACTTAGAACTTGGCTGGTACATATTAACTGCTCAATAAGAGATTGCTGTTGTAATTATAGAGAATTAATAAGAAGGTGGGATGTGCTGAGAGAATTTAGTCCAAGAATTGAAATAAGAAAGGTAAGGATTGCAGACAGACCTTCCCAGATCCACTGACACCTTCCGCCCCAAAGACCACGTCAGATTGTGCCCTCTGCGAACCACTGGCTGAGCCAGCCTTGAAATCACCAAATGAAGACTGTCAGGGTGCAGAGACCTTGGGCAGTGGAGCTGGCAAGTGTGGATTAAATGCTGGTTCTGCAGCTCAGGAGTTCTGTGATGTCCAGCAAGTTGCTTCATCTCTTAATCTGGGCCTATTGCCTTGTTAGAACTGGCCAAATCCATCCTCACAATAATCAGACATACGCTACAGCTATCAATTGCGGGTTTATCACATGACCGTTTGTCATTAGTCTTAGATGGTGTGGTTGTGCCTTCTAGGAGGGCTCTGTGGTCAGAGGTGGGAGTTTCCCGAGAAGGGTGAGGCAAGCCCTGGTAACCTTGAAGCTGGTAACCACACAGTCAGACCACATCCTGGGCAGTCAGGGAGCGGAGATGTGGCATCTGCTAGGATGAAGTGCAACAAGGCTGAGGTCTTCTCAAGGACCTGCCAGGGCCAGGGCCTACACCCTTTGTTGTGCCAACCAGTGCCTAGGAGAGTTTGCTGCTTCAACCAGAACCATGTGATCTGAGCCATTCCTATTCACAGCTATAGAAAGGACCTCTGCTAGCTTCCAGTGAGCTTCCTGTACCTTCTGTGATGGGAAATGGGAGAGGAACCCAAAGCCAAGGTTCTCTCTGTAATAGAGAACCCTTTTATTTTCCTTCTCCCTGCCCACAAGGAAGAACCAGACTCAGACCTGTGGACTGTCCTGGGACCTCCAACGGGAGGGCCGGAGCCAGTGCCAGAGCTGGAGGGAGGGTGGGGGAAATGTCAGCTTCACTTCCTGGCAGGGACCCGTGATTACCGCGGTCATTACGGGCTGCTGTCTCAGGAGCTCCTGCCGAGTACTGTGCTATTGGTTTGACCTTCTGCAGTCACACTCTGTTCTACTGTTCATTATGTAAAAAGGGACCTCTGGCTTCTGAATGTCTCTGCCTCCTTGTCAACACTGTTTTTCAGCTGCCATGTGCTCCCTCCTGCTAAGGGGCATTCTTTTGAGGAGGTTGTCCTTAGCTTGGGTCTTGCCAGAGAGAAAAAAGGAATGTTAAAGTGATAACTGGTCCCAAAGATGACTTTGACATATCACGTGTGACCATACAATTTCCCTGGGCTTTTTTGTCATATTTCACAAGGTCTTAATGTCTTAGGTCAGCGGTCTCCAACCTTTTTGGCACCAGGGACCGGTTTTATGGAAGACTCATTTTTCCATGGACGGGGGCTGGGGGGCAGTCAGGGGATGGATGGTTTTGGGATGATTCGAGTGCGTTACATTTATTGTGCAGTCAAACCTCTCTAATGATGATCTGTATTTGCAGCCGCTCCCCAGCGCTGGCATCACTGCCTCAGATCAACAAGCATTAGATTCTCATAAGGAGCACGCAACCTAGATCCCTCGCATGCGCAGTTTGCAGTAGGTTCCTGCTCCTGTGAGAATCTGATGCCTCCACTGATCTGACAGGAGGCGGAGCTTATGCAGTGATGTGAGCGATGGGGAATGGCTGTAAACACAGATGAAGCTTCGCTTCCTCGCCGCTCAACTCCTGCTCTGCGGCCCGGTTCCTAACAGGCCACAGTACTGGCCCGGTCCGTGGCCCAGGGGTTGGGGACCACAGTCTTATATGGTGAGGGTCCCTCTAAACACCTTCCTTCATCTTCTGGTTGGTCTGCTTCATGTACTGAAAGCTCAGAGAGAAAGCAACAGGCATGCTAAATAAAGGAAGGTCGGGTTTGAGATGGCTGCTGCTTCATCGGGGAGTATGTTTATGGTCATTTTGTTTTTCCAAGTCAAAATCTGGGATACAAGACCCACAAATGGATTTTTGTTGAGGGGGTTTAACAGGCAGAACAACAGAAGCAGCCAGAGTAAAAGGTTGGGCCTGAGAAATCCTGTGTTTTCTCTTCAGATCCCACACTTCCCCAGTGCCTTTATCAGCCACCCCACTTTCCTCCACACAGACACTGGGTCGTTCCGCACCTGTGCTGCGGAGCAGGGAATCAACAGCCTAACCTCTCATTTGACAGGTGTGGGGAATTCTCCATTGTCTACTATGTGTGGAAGAGCCCAGACCAGAGCCCACGTCTGGACCTTTCTGTTGGAGCTGCCAACTTTTCTTGTTCATTAAAGTACTCTATCAAAAAATAAAGTATGACAATATAGCGTGTGTTCAATATTAAAAATCAGAAGTGGGGAAAGAGGACAATCCATACATGATAAGTACAATGACATTTTGTTGTATTCCTTGCCAGATTGTCCTACACTGGAGGGTTTGTTTTTTTCAGGTAGTTATAGTCATGCTATATGCCACAGAACTTTGTAACCTACTATTTTTCACGTATCAGGGAAATGGGTTCCACCATAATGCTCAAAACGCCACACAACTATCTCTTTTCCTCTGATAGAGATCATTGAGTTGATGGATCATTTGCCTAATTGTCCCTTATATTTGGACTTGCGAGTTAATTTTTGGACTTACGAGTTTATTGCCTTGTAATTATAAATAATACTTCAGTGAACATCTTTATTCATAAAATCCTTTTTATATTTAGGATTATCTTTAAGCTTAACTTCCAGGAACAGAATTGTAGGAGCTACTGGTCTAAACGTATCTAAAGCTCTGAAATCCCATTGCCAAACTACCTTCCAGAAGCTTCTTCCACTCCCCAATGGTATGGGGAGTGCCCCTCCCCTGGCACCCTCACCGCTCGCTAGAAGCGGGTTTGATGGTCGAGTGGCTGAGAACTGTGGCCTGTTTACATCTAACACATTACGGTCTCTGGTTGGGGACGGTGGGCTCACCGAGGATGTCAGCACCCACTGCGGTCAGGTGTTTCGCGGTCACCATTCCACTCAGACTTCAGAACTCTCGGTGTTCAAAGCAAGAAGCTGAGGCTGACGGGAAGTAAATTGCCCAGTATTGCCCTGCTCCGCTGCCTCTTGTGAGCACTGGCTAGGCGCCTCCCCAGGAGCTGAGGACAGCAGGCCATCTCGTCAGACTGCACTGGGGACAGGGGTGCTGGCAGGGAGGACACCTCTCAGGCTGCAGAGAGTGGCTGGTGCTGCCTTACGGAGCAGGGGAGCCCCCCACAGGGTTGCAGGCACACAGGGAAAGACTGGTCTGCTCCGGCCGTTCACGGTGTGGCCAGACACTCAGGAGCATCGTTGTCCTGGATGTCCTGCCCCGCCTAGGACAGGGCTATACTTAGTACTGATCAGGTGGCTCAGAGTGGGGGCTGGCCCAAGACTAATCTCTCTGTAGGCTCCCATGTTCTAGGCCTCCACTAGAATAAGCCCCTGCAAGGCGGGCTATACTTGTCTTATTCCTGAGGCCTGGTGCCAAAGTGGTTCCCACATAATAGCTAATGCTAATAGAGTCAGGCACTCTTCTGTTTTATGTGTATTAGTTCATTTAATTTCTGTAGTAGCCTGTGACATAGGTACAGGTGATGAGACCAAGGAACAGAGGAGTTAAATTCACCCGCAGTCAAGTGGCAGGGCCTGTCCACTGGGCCACAGGTTCTGGCTCCAGAGCCCTCATCCTTAATCCCAGCAGCATGCTGCAGCGGGCAGCGTGGGGCCGGGAGGTGGTCTCTGGGGAGGTGGCGGAATCCAACATTGGCCCTGGCTGTGGGACTCTAGCCCCTCTTAGACGCTGGCAGGTAGCCTAGTTCAGGTTCTTAGAGGCCTGAGCCTCACTTTACTCTAAAACAGGATAACGAAACTTCGAGGGGGTTGCCATGATGTTTATTACAGCATAATTAGTCATAGAGGCTGGGGAGGAAAGTATGAGAGTAACCAGAGCTGCCAAGGTCTGTGGGGACGGGCCATCCAGGGTGGGTCCCATGGTATCTTTCTCCTGGCAGTACAGGGAAGCCAGGATGGGAATGAGGGATGGGCTCCATGATTATGTTGGTAGCTGGAGCCAGCATGCCTGGGTTCCCAGCCAGGGTCGGCCCTTAATCGTCGTGACTTGGCTAAGTTACTTAACCTGCACCTCAGTTTCCCTGTCTGAGAAAATAATAGCATGTATCTACAGCAGGGCAGTTGTAGTGAAGCCAGATTGACTCCGTACATACAGAAAACTCCTCCCCCAGCATACACGGCTTCAGCGTCCCTCTGGGTTGGGAGCTGGTGCCTCAGGCCCACTGCCCCGATGTCCACTCCTTGCCTGCCTTCTGTCTTCCAGGTCGATCCCTCGGGACCCACAGTCTCACCACGTCTCGTACAGAGGATGGCAGAGAGGACAGGTGGTGGCTTGGCCGGTTGGCGATTTCCTGACAGCTGGATCTCGGGCAATGTGAAGCTTTTGTTTGGGTTTCCCCCTTTTAGTTTTGCTTAATTTTTTTTTTCTTTTTTGTCTTTTTTAATTTAAACTATTAAGACTTCAGAGGAACAGGAAGCTATGCTGTGGACAAGCACCAATTTCTTTAAAGAAATTCAATGTGGACAAGGCATATGTATAATTTTCAATTTTAATTTTTATAGGGGGTTAGGGAGCTACTTTTGTTTTTGTCCTTCACTTTCCCTCTGTCTTCCTTCTTTTACACCTCTCTCAGTTCTGCTTATAGCATCTCACTTCCATGGAGAAAGCCTGCCTCCCCATAGAGAATTTGGGGGTTTCTCCTAGAACGGGGCATGAAGACGTAAGGCCTCCGGGGTACCTCCCTACCAGATGCAGGAACTGCTGGACTCCATGGTCAGCTGCCCTGGCCAGCCTTGTTCCCAGCCTTGTGATCAGAGGTGAACCATCTGGAAGAGGAAGACCAGGGTTGGCCAGGAGAACTCGAGAACGAAGGTCTAAACTGCGTGTTTGTTCTCTTTAATCTGTTGGGAGCCCCAGGCCACACCAGGACTTACAGTGGTGGAAATTCGTTGCCTCTTCTGCCCCCCGTATAACTGGGAAGTCAGAGGAGGGTGGAGGGTGACCATCTCCCACTCGCTGGCAGTGAAGCGCCTACCCCAGTTCTATAAACCTACTTTCTGTTAGGAAACACTGTTGTGCCAAACTCTTTGCCTGGGACACAGCTGGGTCTTCAGCAGGCATTCGTCACTGCTGTGAGGTCAGCACCCCTCACCTACTATCTGCTGGATTGTCATCTTCCCAGATGTGTCCAAAGTGTCCAGGTGTCACAGACTGCCTCAGGCCCTAAGATCCAGTTGTGACCATTGCCATGATAACAGGGTGTCCTGAACTGGCTGCCATTGCCGTCTTGCAGCAAAGGATGTGCCCTGTGTGCCAGGGTCCATGGTGTCACATACAGTGACACATACTGTCAAGCGCCATCTCCCTCACCCCCAGGGACTTAACTGTTAGGTGCCTGCCCTCAGTATAAATATGTCAGATGAGTAGAGAATGGACCTACCTAAAACAGGGATGTGGCATGGGACTGGGTAGCCCCCGTGGCTGTTAGGTGCCCATCTGTGGGCTCGTCGCCCTCAATCTTCCCCATCCACGACCCCTCCAACTCCCCTGCTGACGTCTGTCGTAGCCATTCTCACGCTCTCCGGCAGTGCCCTGCACCCTGCTCCCCAGGCTGCTCCTCTGAACCCATCTGCCCTCTCCCCCTGCAAGGAGGAGGGGGAATGTTCTGTCTTGTCCCTCTCTCTGGATGTGACTTTGGCCACTCCAGAGGCTTTTCACCCCCTATGGCCAAATAGGATAATGTCTCTGGGGAAGGGGAAAGGAAGTCTCCCATATTCGTTTTTATTTTCTGCTTTACCTAAACCAGCATAGGATCAATAGGGGAGATATTTGGAGGGCATTTTGGTTGGTACGTGACCAAGGGGGCCTTTCCCCCAAAGCAGCAACCCTTTGGCCCTGAGGGTTTGGGTGAGACCAGCACAACATCAGGCCAGACTCAGCAGTATGTTTCTCACATTGTTTCCGCCTCCTCTCGAGTCCCCCAACACCATGGATCCTCCTCGTGGGCAGAGAGTGGGCTGCCGTGAGGAGGATCCTTCGGGGCCACAGGTGGTGACCAGGCCCTGCCCTTCCTGGGCTGAGTCCGTTGCGACGGCTCATCTCTCATCTCCTCCAACTTGTCAGTACCTCCCGAGTACTCCAAGTCGCAGCTGAGAAGATCGCACAGCAGCGTCCCCCAGTCACGGTGCACGCCCCTCTGCCCGCCCCTCCCAGGAGCAGCTATCTCTGTGCATGAGCAAATGGGAAAACTCAGCACGCCCTCTGTCCTGGGCTACAGCCCACGCTCTGACATCCCCAGCAAGGCTCCAGTCTAACAAGTTTCTTCATTTTTGCCTGTTTTTTTCCTCTGGCCTCCCCAGGTGCTGTAGCTCTGTCTAAAGTTCTTAGAGCTGTAGTGCCTTCCCTTGCTGTCTGTCTTGGTGTCAGGCAGAAAGTGCAGGTCCTTGTAGGTCACATATGGACAGCATGGTAGGGGCGCCAACTTCCATGCCCCCCCCATATCTTTGGGACTCCCAGCCAGCTCTGGCTTGGTGACAGAGTTCCTTCCCTAGCTCACGTGAGGGCCAGCTCTTCAGCCCCAAGTGCCTGTCCCTCCCTCTCCTGCTTTCTCTACTTTGCCCACCTCGGACACCCAGCCAGCTAGGTGGGAGTCGGCCCAAGTGAGGGTCGGCTCTGCCCCAGTCGGTGGACTAGCTCCGGCTGGCACCTGTGGTCTTCGCAGTACGCCTCCGCCTTGTGCCCGGGGGCGGGCTTCCTGATGGTTGCTGCCCTCCGCCTGCCGCTTCACCCAGGTCTCAGGCCTGCCGGCAGCTCCCTGTGCATCATCTCAGCACCACGTTTGTTAGACCTGTCCAAGTTCTAGGAGTCTCTAAACCTTTCAACATGGGTCATCCGTTCTCTTCTCCTTGGCTCTGTGACGAGGCTAGCCTGTTGGAGGGAGGATCTTGGCCTCAGCTGTTTCAGGTCTGAGCTTGGTTTCCCTGTCAGTGAGAGGAGTCTGCAGGACAGATCATAGTGCCTTATTCCATTGTCCTCCCCCGGCCAGACCTCCCAGCTCTGCTGGAAGGGTGTGGCTTCTACCTGTGTTCATCTGTCACTTGCACTCTCTCTCCCGCTCCCAGAGAGCCACGGGGGAAGGGTCCCCCACCCCAGCCCCCCTTCGCCCTCTTCCTGAGGGCTGTAGCCAGATCCACGCAGCACCAGGGCACTCACTAGCAGCTCTAGCCCGGGACAGAAAAACTGTGCTTCAGACAGGTGCACACTGTCTGCCTCTTACTCCCCAGCAGGTCCCCTGCCTCTTACCTCTAGCCAGGAGGATGCTGCAGTCTGTTCACTCAAGACTGGCTCCATCTGACCCCTTTCTGGGCACCGGGGACTAAGGTTTGCAGGCCTCAGCCTCATCTCATCCCAGAGGCATTCGGACAGTAGAATAGGAGTTCTTTCCTCCCACCCAGACGTGGTATGCCCCCTTGGCCTTTCCGTGGGGATATGTTAAATGTTTACTTAAGAAGTACCCTGTTTACAGCTGGAAGAGAAACATGCCCAGCACTGGGTGGAGATTTGATTCTCTGGACAGGGCCTGCCCTCCTTTATGGCGCTGCCAGTGGGGTCCCCAGAGCAAATGAAGGCAGCGATGCCTGGGACAGAGGCGAGCACCCCTCACTCCCTCTGCTCCCCACCCCGTGGTGCTAGGACCACTGGCCCTCTTCCCTGCAGCCTCCTCGCCCTGCACATTCCCACCTCCATCATTCCTTTCCTCCCGTGTTCTCAGCTCTCTAACATATCAGTTGTCTCTTGTCCTAGAAAACCAGTGTTGAAGCAATAAGATTATTATTTTTGCTTGAATCTTTTCTAAGAGAAGTAAAAGAGTTGGCATTGTGGGAATCTTTCTTTTTATGCTGTTGGCTGTTTACCTTTTAGAAGACAGATCTTAACAGGATGGCTGTCTGGATTATCTTTTGGAAATTTGGGAAGGCAAGAGTCGGGCTGCCACCCCCTAAGGAGGGGTCCCTAACTCTCTGCTCTTGCCTGGCTCCATGCCGCCCCTTCCAGCCCTGTCCACCAAGAGTCCCTCCTACCACCGGTCCTGCTCCTATGCTCCTCCCCCCCACACCTAGGGGCACCTGCGGCTCTTATCCGTCCCCTTGACCTGTTCCCCCCCCAGGCCTGTGTGGCAGCCCCCAGACAGACACAGCTGCTGGGAGTCTCCTAGGGCCTGACAACCTCAGAACAGCCACACTGACATTCAGCTCTTCAGGCCACCGGGTTCTGGAGGCAGAAGCCTAGAGATATTGCTTCTGGCATCCTCCCATGGTGTAGCACAGCCCTCGAGACAACACAGGTCCCTCTCTGATCCTGCCTACCTAGGCTGTGGGGGGCTGGGGGGCTCCCATCTGGGGAGATGCCCTCAGTGGGTAACCAGCAGGTGTGGCATAGGAGTGGCCAATGTCAGCGTCTACAGCCACCACCAAGAGATGAATCCACTGCCGTTGGTTGCCCGAGGGCCCCCTAAGATGGCAAGGGTATCAGAAGGGGAGCCCCCATGCGTTTTCCAGGAGAGGCCACAGGAGGAAGGGAGCCTGTTTAGGGGCATTTAAAGAAATCTTTTGTGCCCAAGGGCTACTTTCCATCAGAGCAGGGGAGTATATTTCAGTGACTTTTAAAATATTGATGTGGAACAGACTTGAGTGTGAAGGAGGGTTTAAGCCAGGCACAAAGTTAGTTTCAAATACTAGTTAATAAATCTATTTTTCTTTATTTCCTTTTTTTTGCACAGAAGCTGGTAATCTAGGACCTACATTGTGAAACAACTTTATATGAATATTTTTTGTACTTGGTTTACTTGGGTTGGTATGATACATTATATTTAAGTTCCTTGAACACTGTGGATCCCCTAATATGTATGAATGACTGAGGCTTTGTAAATTAAGGGACGTTTGTGTGAATAAAGTTATTTGATGGGGTCAAAGAAGCCATATGTGATTTGAAAACGAGTGTTTTGTGGTTTGTTGCTGCTGTGGGGAGAGGGCAGAGACGCCAGCCCCGCTACGGCTCCCCAGTCCTGGCTGGTGGGTGCGTGAGGAAAGGACGCCCGGCTGCCTCGGTGTTCCCATCCTTGGGAAAGCTGCCCCGTGGCCTTCAAGTGCCCCTTGCTTTCTGCACCTGAGAAGCAGGCACTTGGAAGTGAAGGAGGCTGTCTGAAATGGTGCAGCTCGTACTGGGAGGTCCCGGACGCAGATGAAGCCTGGCTGCTCTTCCAGGGCCTCAGCAGACGTGGGGGGCCCCTCCTCCAGACATCGCAGAGCCCCTCGACCCCAGCCCTGCGCTTCATATCCTACCTTTGAGGGGTTTTAAATGTGGAAACAAGACAGGTGCGTCTCCATACCACAGCAGCAAGGATGAGAGTCAAGTTCTGGAAAAGCTCAGCAGAGAGGTGGGTTTTGTCAGAGGTCAGAACAGCTCCGTGGGTGGATGTGTAGCATTCACGTGTGGGGAAAAGAGCACCCAGCCTGTCCCCCTTTTTGCCTGGGCCAACAAAGCCACATCCCATGCGGAACACAGACTGGAATTTATTAAAAGCCAGGCGCCTCTGATGCCTCTACCGTACGGCATGGTGGGTGTGATGTGTGTGCCCCTCCACTGATGAGGAAACTAAAGCCCAGAGAAATCGAGGCAACAGGGTGGATTCCTGGTGGGCGGGAGAAGAGGAACTCGTGCCGCTTGCCGGCTGGGACAGGTAACTTAGCCTCACTGAACATCTGTCGTAAAGAGGGGTTGAGGAGAGCCACCTTCAGAACAACTGAAGGCTAAATAAGAACCTGGCGTTGGGCCCTGCACGTAGTAGGCACCCAACAAACGGTTCTACAGTTTCCTTTTCTCAGAGAGACGGGTGTGGGATTCTCCTGGCATTTGCCCTGCCATCGTGTGTGTGCCGCAGCTTAGTGTGACCAGGGCCGTCTGATGTGGAACACGCCATTCAGTGGCTCTCCCAGGGGACCTCTGATGAGCCCAGGAAAAATCAAACTCCTGCAGAAGGACGGAGTCAGGACTTTGGAATGTGTGTCAGAGGAAAAGATAACACAGGCTTCCTGCCTGATCCGAGAGTGAACAAGCTATATTCCAGGCCCAGGGTTTGGTGTCCAGCGGCTGCTGGGGACGAAGCTTCCTGTAAAGGCTACTTCTGTCCTTAGCCTGGACGGTAACCTGGAGCTTGACAGACAACCCACAAGTTTGTTTTTTTATTAACATATTTTTTTGAAATAATTGACCCTTTTGAAGTACACAATTCATCTTCCAGGAGTGATTATCAAAAAAAAAAAAAAACGTGAAGTATACAATTCAGTGGTTTTTAGTATATTTATAGTATGCAAGCATTACCACTATCTAATTCCAGAACATTTGTATCACCTCAGATGAAACCCACACCCATTAGCCGTCACTCCCCAGTTCCCTATGTTTTTAATCTCCTTGGGTATATACTGAGCAGTGGAATTGCTGGGTCATTGGGTAGCTTTAGGTTTTTCAGGAACTTCCAATCTGCTTTCCAAGGAGGCTGCACCATTGTGTATTCCCACCAGCATGTGTGAGGATTCCAGTTTCTCTACATTTTTGCCGTGTTGTCTATCTTTTTTATTCTAGTCAATGAGCAGGTGTGAAGGGGTCACAAGTTGTTACAGATGTCTACGCCATTGTACCACGCATTAATGTCGGGTAAGAGGGGAGCAGCCAAGAGGTGCTCTAGACTCTTGATTCAATCACTAATCCAGCAAGTGCAAGGTGCATAGCCTTTGCCTAGCGGAGTTAAAAACACAGATTGGTTCTGCCATTTACTGGCTCTTTGACCATGAGGCAGATCACTTTTCTTTGTTTGCTCACACAGTAGTAAATATCCACTTCACAGGATGATTAGCAGGACTGACGATTTTTCGTGCAAAACCCCTTCGACGAGGATTTCCTCCTCTCCCTCCGTCCTAGGCACTGTGGGGTTAGGGCAAGCTTCACAAACGAAGGGGCTTTGAGGAGCTCGCAGCATGGTGTGTTTGGACACGGGGGCCGAGGAACAGGGACATAACCACGGTAACACACGGTCAGTTGAGCTCCGGGCTCTGCGCAGGCGAGAGGTGTGTCACCCAGACCCTGGAAGGAAGGCTCTGGAATGCCAAACCAGGCCAGTGTTCATGCCAGTGGAAGGAGAAGTTAGACGTCTGGGCCCTCACTCTTCCCCTCCCAGCCTGCTGCCAGCTGTCCTTCCAGCTCCAGCATCTGATGTAGTGGCTTGATAAACGCCCGCTCCTGGCCACCTGCTCGGTGCTTGTGAGTCGGGCCCTGCCTGCAAGGAGCTCCTGGAGCAGTGAGGGGGCCTCAGAGAAGACAGGCGTGTCATCGTAGGGGGCCAGGCCCCACATGGGGGAGCTCCAGGGGGTGTGGAGCACAAAGAAGGCCCCAAGGCCACCCCGGGGAGACTTCCTGGAGGATGTGAGGCCAGCGCGACCACGCTCGGTCCACTCCGCTGCCTGACCTGCCCCTGGCCCTCGGCCTGCAGCGCCCCGGCCGACTGTTCACCCGCCCAGTGTTCTGAGGTGCGGTGGGCACGGCACGCTTGTCCTTTTCTAGCCTTTCAACCTGGAGAGCTGCAGCACCTACCTGCCTCCCAGGAGGTCTTTACCTCGTGATATCCCGCCCTGAGGATCCAGAGGAGCTCCTGGGGCATTGAGACACACCCCTCAATCCGGTCCAAGGAAATGATTCCCTTTGAAGCCATCGGGACAGGCCGTGCCATGACACAGGGCACCGCAGGCCCCCAGTGCACTTAGCAGAGTGCCCAGAGCCCTCTCCTTGGCCTGGAAAGTGCTCCACCTGCCCCCTGCTTGCTCCCTGGGCCCCTCTGCTACCCAGCACCCCTCAGCCTCTGCCCCTAAGCTGTCTCGAGGTTGCTGTCCTTAAGCACACAGGACGTTTCCAGCTCAGGCCTTTGCGCTTGCTGTTCCCACCGCCTGGAAGACATGACTAATTCATTGCTTCATAAACGTGTCTGCTTATATCACCTGGGAGATCCTTTCTGGCCCCCTTATTGAAAGAGACACCTCCTCACCATCACTGTCTCCTTAGCATGCTTTACAGTGCTTATAACTAGCAGAGAGTTTTATATATTACATACCTACATATTATATATATATATATATACAGGTGTGTATATAATCTATATTTGTGTGTGTGTGTGTGTGTATCTCAAGCATGCCTCACGAGGCACATCGTAGACATTCGATACATATTTGTCGAGAGCACATTATGTCAGAAGTGTGTTAGTCCACGGCCCCAGTAGAAGGAACTCGCTTGGGGGCCTGCAGGCTGGAGGGCAGTGCTGGGACGCCCCTGAGCCCGGCCCGCCCCTCGGCCTGGCCCGCAGCTTCTCTTCATTCCTGGGGCTTAGTCACAGGCTTCGTTCCCGCCAACCCCCGAGAAGCAGGAATGGAATTAGCTACTGGAGAAGGAAATCACCAGATGTGAATGATGATGATACTGGGCTTTGATTTCTTTCATCTGGAACAGAGTTCAGCAAACTTCTTCTGTAAAGAGCCAAAAAGGAAATATTTCAGGCTTTGCGGGCCAGAGGGCCCCTGTTACAGCTATTCAGCTCCGCCGTCGTAACGCACAGGCAGCCATGGGCAGTATGTGAACAATGAGTGTGGCCGCGTGCCAAGAGAACTTCATTTATGGACACTGAGATTTGCATCTCATGTAATTTTCACTAGAGTGTCGCAAAATGCTCTTTTTTATTTTTCTTCAACCATTTAAAAACATATAAAAATCACACGCCTAGAGTGACCTAGGGCTTGCTTCTGTGAGCTGGGTTGTCAACAGCCTGGCCCATGACAGAAGGACCCAGCTTAGGGACTGGTCCATGTGTTGGGTCCACAGAAGTGAAGGTCATGTGCATGTTGGTGATGGGGCAAGAACCAGGTTCAGAACCAGGTTCTGCTTCATCCCCAGCTGGTCCCTCGGCCACGGCTCTGGGTGTGTGGGAAGGAAGTGCGTGTAGGGAGATGGACATCACCCACCATCTGACATGTCCATGAATCTAGAAGCAGCAAAGTATGAAAAAGCAATTGGAGCAGGAATGAAGATGCCTGAATCCAGATCCATCCTGACCTCCTACCAGCTGTCTGGGATGCCACACATTCTCTCCTCTGCCTGGACCTGACGGCATGGTGGATTCTGTAATCAGAGAGGTTTGGACCCACCACCTTACTACTTGCAGTCCTGTGAGCTTGGGCGTGTTACTCTCTAATCCTCAGTTTTATCATCCATAAGTAGCAACAACACTAGTACCCGCTTCGTAGTTTTTTCTGAGAATTTACGAGATAGTGCATATACTTGGCAGGCAGTAGATTATTCATAAATGGTATTTATTGATAGTATTTTAATAGGCTTTAATCCAATATGATTGATAGTGTTTTTTAAAGCAAAAAGACATGCTGTGAGATGCTCCTCAAATAAAAGTTCTCCAAGTTCAAATAATGTTAAGAAATGCTGTATATTTCATTTCCTTCCGAGAAGGTGCCAATGCATGCTAAAGGCTCTGAGAAGTCCTGCAGGAAATCCTGTTTCTCAAGCTTCTTGGATCACTGATGCTTCTACATTGAACATCTATTATCAATTTGTGATGCTAGTGTTTTAGGGGAAATGATTCAGAGCCCACTTTGGGAGATGCTAAGCAAGATCATCTTTGCTAAAATCCGAATCCCCTTTTAGGGGACTTTAGCCACCCCATCCTGTTTTACATTGGGCTAGAATCACTTTCCTCTTGCAGAAGCCTCCAAAAATTGCCTCTGCTTGGTCTCCTGGCTCCTTGAGGGCAGACTGGAATATGAAGAATTTAATAACCACGGTCTGGGGCCCCTGCCAAAATGCTGTAGGGCCCAGGCCCAGACAACCTGAATGTGGTAAGAACACAGAGTGCAGTTCCCCCAGCCAGCAGACCAAGGACGCTGCCAAAGCCCTCACATTCCTGGTTCCCACGTTGGCAGAGCCAAGCCACCCTCCAGCGAGTGTTTACCCAGTACCTAATGCATGCAGTTAGCCTCTGCTGAGAGGCACCTGTAGATTAGAGGTTCCATATGCAGGCTCTACCGTGAGACTGCCTGGTTTCAAACTGAGTTTTGCTCTACCTCCTTGGAACTCAGTTTCCTCATGTAAAATGAGGATAATAACTGCACCTGTGTCTGAGGATTAGGTACTGCTGCACAAACAGGAGACCCAAATAGCAGCAGCAGAGACAAGACAGAACTCAGTTTCTCTTGCACATAAAACAAGAATGGAGGTGGCAATCCAGGTCTCTCATGAAGTCATCAAAGATCCCATCTCCTTCCTGTCTTCAATAAGTGGTTTCCATCTTCAAGGTCATCTCCTGGTCTAGGATGGCTGCTGGAGCTTCAGGCATTTCATCTGCATCCCAAGTAGAAGCAAAAAGGAAGGGAGGAAGAGAACTTGCCCTCCTTTTAGGGAAACTTTCCTGAAGACACACACCACATGTCCACTTACAGCTCATTGGCTAGAACTTAGTCACGTGGCTACATCTGGGGCCAAGGAGGCTGGGAAACAAAGGAAGACGTGGTCCTGTTATTAAGGTTGAGAGGAGACTGGAAGTTGGGGGTAGGCAGCTAGCCGTTCTGCCACACCGAGTGTGCCTCTGGGTCATTCCGATAAAGGTTAGGTATCATCATTGCAATCACTGTAATCATGATACAGTGTTATAGCTCTGCAACCCTGCGAGGGAGGGAGGGAGGGAGGGAGAAAAGAACTAAATGAGCCGTTTTTCTCATCCAGCGGGGATCCAGGGTTCCTTAATCAGAGCTGGGACAGCAGCCACCTGTATGGTGCAACCAGCAGGACTACGTGTTGTTGGAAGAGCTGTAGGCTTGGGCTGCTGTCCTTGGCCTGCCATTTACAGTAAGTATGTACTGAGTGTCATCTGCGTGAGCACTCTTCTAGGGCTGGGCCTACGGAACAGGTGGGGGAAGAGGCAGTATTCTGTGATGGTGACCAGAAGGGAGTCTGAAATCCAGTGCTTGATTTAGAGTCCCGGGTTTGCCCCTTCCTGTGAGATCCTGGGCAATTTACTTAACCTCTCTGGGCTTTGTTGTCTTCATCTCCAAGAAGGAGCTGATGATACGGTTGGTGTCACAGGATTACCCTAAGGGTGAAATGATTTCATACAAATACTCTCCTTTGAACCCTGGGGAGTGAAAATAGCTCTGATCTCCTCAAGGGACCCATAGAGCTGCCCCACACCTACTTTGCCGCCTTCCTGCCGTGAGCGTTCACTGAGCGCCTCTCTGCTGGGCACTGGGGATTCAGAGGTGAAATTCCTGTAGACCTGTAGCCTTTGTAATCATACAAATGTTTCCTGAGCCCCGATGGTGTGCCAAGCTCCGGTCGCAAGGTGATAGTATGAGAGAGACTAGGCAGGGTGTGTGGAGTCAGGTGTGGGGTGTACAGAGCACATACCCTGAGAACTGCGGTTTCAGGCACGATGGATCTAAGGGCTGCAGAGACGTGGGTCTGGCCCAGCTCTGTTGATGGGATGTAGCCTGTGGACGTCTGTGTTTCGTAACTCCGGACAGGCAGCTAAGTCAGACCTACGGATGGGGCCTGGGAGACGAGGCCACCCAATTCCAGCACAGTAAAGCAGAACTGTGTTTTCCTGGGTCATCAAATGAGCAATAATCAGGGAACAAAAGGTGATTAGCCACGGATGGCTGCCAAGCTGAGCCAGTTGTCTGCACCCCGGAACCCAGCCAATTCTCTGCTCTCAGGGCCCCAAACTCGCTTCCCAGGACTTCCTTTGAGACCTGCACACCCCTCTCTAGCCAGCTTTGGAGAGCAGGTAAAATAGCAAGTCTACCCATCTATGTCAGTTACTCATTGCATCTCAGTTCTCAGTACCCCTTTAATATATGTTCTCCGGTAAGCAACAGGATTCCATTCAGCGTGATTTAAAGCTCTCACCAGAGGACCCTGGAAGGGCACTGAAGGAGGGAAAGTCTTCCTACCCCAGCCACTGGCCCAAAACACAATCTCTCTGCGACCCTGCAGCCTCAGCCTGGCAGTTATCTTTCTTCAGTCCCCTTGAAACCAAAGCCCTCATGCGGCCTGCACACAGTTGACTGTGGCCTGGAAGGTTGAGTCCACCATAGCCAGGAATGTTCCCTCTGCAAGTCCGTATGTGGCCTGGGTCATCTGAAGACCTTCTGCCCCAGTGGTGCCCGGACTCCCACTGCGTGCCCACGACACTGGCTGCTGAAGGCCTGCTGCTCCACCCACACCCCGGACGGTGGCCTATTGCTTGCCAGGTACCTCCAGACCAGTCCAGCTCAGTCCAGCCTGACTGAGCAATCAGACTTCTCTGCTATCCAGTGGCTGAACTATACCCTTTCCAACAAGGTTCAGACCCTTCCAAGTTTATCCGTCCTTGGGTATTTATGAAAAAAAACGCAGCTAACTTCACACTAATGATAAAAACGGAACACTTTCCCTTTAACATCAGGAACAAGACAGAAAGTCCACTCATCATTCAATGTCATACTGGAGTTTCCAGCCAGTGTAATCAGGCAAGAAATAAAAGACATGAGATTAGAGAGAAGTAAAACTGTCTTCATTTGTCTTCATAGATACGATCATCTATGTAGAAAATCCAATGTAATCTACAAAAAAGCTACTAGAACTAAGTGAGTTTAGCAGGGTTACCAGATATAAGATCAATATACAATAACCAATTGTATTTCTTTTTTTTTTTTTTTTTTTTGAGACAAAGTCTTACTCTTTTGCCCAGGCTAAAGTGCCGTGGCATCAGCCTAGCTCACAGCAACCTCAAACTCCTGGGCTCAAGCAATCCTCCTGCCTCAGCCTCCCAAGTAGCTGGGACTACAGGCATGCGCCACCATGCCCGGCTAATTTTTTCTATATATTTTTAGTTG
>CAUYSK010048322.1:0-21861 GCA_963575035.1 Avahi laniger
TAAACCCGCAACTAAAAGGACATGGGGAGCATTATAAGGGGGAAGGGCATGCCTCTAACCCTTGCTTGGGTGGAGCAAAGACATAAAGTGCAACCTTAATGTTTGTACCTTCATAATACCCTGAAATAAAAAAAAAAGAATTCATGACAAAAGGCAGGTTGTGGGGAGGGGCATAAGGAATGTGGTATCTGAAATCTTTATGTCCTTAATAGGCTATGGAAATCAGGCAGAATACTTGACATATGTTACTTTGTTTAACCTTTATAGCTACCTGCAAGACTTTATTAAGGTTAGACTCTAAGATTTAGGAAAATTGAGCGAGTTGCTTAAAGTCACAGAACTAGTCAATGACACCCAAATCTTTGTTACCCCAAGACATGCCTGTTTACACTAGACTATCTCAAAGAGAACAAAAACAAAACCAACCAACCAAAAAAAAAAAAAAGAAGTCTAATGAAAACAGGCAGGAAAAAATTTAAGAATGAGATGAATGCTTGAAGCTTCTGCAAATGATCAGGCAGGCACATTGCAGAAGGCCATGATGCATAGTACTGCCCAAGGGTAATCAAGTCAAGAAAGAAAGAAAGAAAGAAAGAAAGAAAGAAAGGAAGGAAGGAAGGAAAGAAAGAGAAAGAAAGAAAGAAAGAAAGAAAGAAAGAAAGAAAGAAAGAAAGAAAGAAAGAAAGAAAGAAAGAAAAGAAAGAAAGAAAGAAAGAAAGAAAGAAAAGAAAAATAAATCCACAAATGTTGATGCAAGAAAGAAAGCAAGGTCAGTTAAAGGTCAGAGCCCCATAATAAGTACCAACTAGATCATGAAAAAAAGAAGTAACATCTGTGAAGAAATTATTGAACATTCAAGAAACTCACTCTCTCCTACTGGTATATCAATTTTCACTCCCAAGGAGGAGATTAGTTGCTGATAAGCTCTTTATTATTGATTTCTCTGAGCCTTGAAGTTCCCCTAAAGATGGAGAATATTGATAGGATGAGTCCCATTACAACTGTGAGGTTAAATGCAAGGCATTGTGGTTGTTTCAGTCAACTCATTAAAAAGAAATGACCTGTAGAATTAAATCACAGTAGAATGTTATCCCCTAGTTCCATATTCCCTAGAATTAATCAGTAAGGAGAAATAAAACCCCTTGAAAACTAATTTGAATCACAGACTCAAAATTGGAAAGGGCTTTTGGAAATCATCCATTCATTTTATAGATGAGAAACCAAATTATTCAAAGAAGATATGAGTGATATACTTTCTTAGTCTTAAAGCATGAAATGAGTGTCTGTGGCCAAACATATTTCAAAGCTCATGACATGGTTGTATGCTTGTCTGGAGTTGATTTTTGTTTGAGCCATGGATCAGCATTCTGAGATATTCAGGAGAATATGTACATCACACAAAGGTCATCTTCCCCCTAAGTGAACAGAGTGGATATGCTCAGTATCTGCTTGGGGTGGCCAAAGAACAGAAGGAGGTGTGCAAAGGGAAATGGGTCAAGAATTGCTAAGATGTGGCTGGAAAAATAAGCTATGACTTGGTCATGAGGGGCTTTGTAGGCCTTGACCTAGAGTTTGAAATTTTTTTCTAAGTGTAGAGCTCAGATCACTGGAGGGGTTTCACCGGAGTATGGCATGATTGATTTCAGACATTCATTCATTTTGTATCAAGCATAATTCTAGGCCCTAAGGAACATTCCAGCCCACGAGAACCTCATAGTGTGTTGGAGGAGCTATAAATGTAATTGTAATACAAAGGAATAAGGGAGAAGTAACAGAGAACAAAGCCCACAATGGCAGAAGAAAGTTTAAAGAGAGGAAATAGTTAAATGTATTGTTCTATATCCAAAGAAGTCTGTATGGTTTTTTAAAAAATTTCACATATCAACCCTCATTTGATCCTCACTTAGGAAATTGATATTCAAGGAAACTGAATGAATGAGTGAGACCACATCTCAAGGATGGCAGAATTTTAATCCTGAGCCCAGACTTTGACAGTAGCAACTGCTTCCACTTGTATACTAAGAATAATTGTAAAGCATTATAGAAATTCAATAGGAAAGAATTTTGTGGTTTATTAAGATGTCTAATGTGGTCTGAAACAGAAAGATGGCATTTAATTCTTGAGTTTAAAGTCTGTCTGGAGGAGAAGATTCATAAACAACTAACTGAATTATTAATGATAAAAATATTTTTCTCATAGAATTGTTGTAAGGATTAAATAAGAAAACACTCTTCCTATGTTATGTGGGAATTCTGCAGAGGCTTAAAGAGTACCAGCCACCCTCCCAAGACAACTCCAATGAATTGCTTCTCCTAAGGCTGGAGTTAGAAATTGGGTTTCACTTGGAGGAAGTGAATAAAGAGCAGGATCTGGACATTAAGAACTGTGTGGCATTTTTCCACTCCTGTGCTGCTTGAGAGAGCCCAGGCCCTAGTGTAAGAGAATCCTGGGGAATCAGCAAGAATTCTCTAGAGAGAATTTGTTCTGTGAGATCTAAGGACTCTGAAGAGGGAGGGCAGAGCTAGCCAACATGAACGCCCTTGGAAGAATGCTGGTCTTTGTGGCCTTCAGAGCAACTGGAGAGAGAAACAGATAGACTAAGTCCTCTATACCCATAAAGCTGGGAGAATGTAAATTTTTATAGCTGATGAGAAAGGAAATAGGAAGCATATTTCAGGTGACTTGAGAGGAGACTGACAAGATGCTTGCTAGTATGACTGGTGAATTTCAGTATGTGGCCAGCACAGAGAGGCAGAGACTACTGGCATAGTATGCATCACTGATATGATTGACAGAACTGTGTTCACCTGAGCCTCAATGAGTTACACAAAGAAAAGTGACCCAACTAGAGCAACCAGCCAGACAGAAGAAAAATATAGAAGAAATCCAGAGCAAGAAATTCCTGGGAAAACATAAATGCTAAAATAGACAGCAATTGGTTAAAAAATAAAATAAAATTATTAAGAAATGAAATTCAATCACAGCACAAACAACGCTTTCTGAACTTAAAAACCATGATTTTTATCATAAAAATTTAGTAGATGAACTGAACAAATAGGTTCATGACATTTTCAGATAATAATGCCAAATCAATATTTATCTTGCATTTATGTAAAATCGTGTGTGTGTATAAGAGAGAGAGAGAAACAAAAAGATCCTCATCAAAATGTTAATGGTAGTTATCTTAGGATAACCTAAAAAGGAGATTTAGTCTTCCTTCAAATTTTTGCATACCATACAAATTATATCAACACATATAATCAGAAAATCTATATAATCCAAAATTGTATCTTCAATGAACAAAAATTCAAATATTATTAATATTACCAGTGCTATTTGTAGCTCAGAGAAGACATGAAAGGATCAGCTTTAAGAAAGCTTGACTGCTGATGACTATCCAAGAGGATATAACTATAAAATTAATCATTTTGTCAAAAGGATTGGCTCTTATACCACGCACATGCACATGATGAGTAGCTGAATCACAGACTGAGGGAGTAATATGTAAGGCAGTGGCATTGATGGGATGCCCACCTCATCCTAGACCACTTGTCTCAACACCGAACTACAGAATACTGAGTTTGAACATGTTTCCACTGATTCACACAAGTGTTGTATACATATTTTTCAGTCATCTTGAAAGAGAAATCACTGTGTTTTGGTTCCTGCTTGATGTTAAAAATATGAACCATTTTATAAATAATAAAAGGAATTAAACTTTATTTCATTTTTAAAGAAAGGCTATTAAAACTTACAACTTGTGAATGTATAATACTGCTTGAATTATGGACTAGAAATAAAAATAACAAATCAGAAATTAGCAATATTCTCCTTATGTACTGTTCATGCATAGAGATGCTTGTTTAATCTAGCTCTCAGAATTGGGAAACTAAACTGTATTGATACATAATGAAATGCTTTATGAGCGATAGAAATCAATTGAAAAAGTGAATTTCTAGTAATTATTATAATACTAATTAAAAATATCTCTAAATGGAGACATGACAAGGGTATAAAATTTAAATCAAATTATGCAAAAAGCCAAACTCCAGCAACTCGGAAAGATTGCAACTTGCCTCAGGTCAATTGTTAGCAAAGAACCCACTAGACCTCAAGCTGTATCTGCCTTAAATCAATTGCCAGAGAATATGTAAATAAAGAAGCACCCAGAAAACCAGTTCACCCACAACTGGAGTGAAAGAAATGTCATTCATAGTGATTATCAGCAGATATTTCTGCAAAGTACATTAGAGTAGAAATGCCCTTAACTTCTATGTGGTCAAGACATATTTATAGAACATTACTGAAAATATTAAGAACAGTATAGATGAAGGCAGTATTTAAAATCCGAACCAAGACACTGACAACTATCTGCATATTTGATAAGGGCCCTGAGATAAAGATTATTCCAGCACAGAGGAGTATAGGACATAGAGAATTATGTAGATTATTTTTGTTATTTCTTGCTTTTGATCTGTCATGACTTATTACCTTCTTATAAAAGCTCCACTTGGCTGTGGGGTACACCTGCTTTGTAGTTTGGGTGGGGTTGACCTTCCCACAGCAATGGTCATTAGTCTTAGGCTAGCCAAAAAGAGCACTTCACACACCTGACCACAGTGATTAGACTATGGAGGCCCATCATCTTTAAGGCTTGACATGTGGATATTTGGAAAGAAAGCATCACACTTCGGAAGTCAAGAGCTATAAGTACCATCTAAATCTTGAGTTTCTGGTCACTATCATTCCTGCCATAGAGGGGAATAAAAGTTCATGAAAATGAAGTCCATACTTAGGAAAAGAGAGTCAAGAAATGAGAAAGAAGGGAAAATGAAAGAATAGAGAGAATAGAGGGAACGGAAAAAAACAAATGGAGAAAGAGAGGAAGAACAGAGGAGTGCTGGGAAACATGTAAGCACCCATGAGTCAACATTGTTAAAATGTCCATACCACCTAAAGTGATCTACAGAATTAATGCAATCACTATCAAAATACCATCATCATTCTTTGCAGATCTAGAAAAAAATAATTCTATGCTTCATATAGAACCAGAGAAGACCTCATATAGCCAAAGCAATCTTAAGTAAAAAGAACAAATAAGGAGGCATCAGTCTGCCAGACTTCAAGCTATACTACAAGCTATAATAACCAAAACAGCATGGTACTGGTACAAGAACAGAGATAAAGACCTTTGGAACAGGACTGAGAACCCAGATATAAAACCATCCTCATATTGTCATCTACTCTTTGACAAAGCAAACAAAAGTATACACTGGGGAAAAGAATCTCTATTCAATGAATGGTGCTGGGAAAACTGGATAACCACATGCAGAAGATTGAAACTAGATCCACACCTCTCATGTCTCACAAAAATCAACTCACAGTGGATAACAAACTTAAACCTAAGATGTGAAACCTTAACAATTCTAGAAAAAAAATGTTGGGAAAATTCTTATAGACATCGGCCTAGGCAAAGAATTTATGAAGAAGACCCCCAAAGCAATCACAGCAGCAACAAAAATAAATAAATGGGACCTGATCAAATTTAAAAGCTTCTGCACAACCAAGGAAACTATCATTGTAGCAAATAGACAATCTACAGAATGGGAGAAAATATTTGCATGCTACACATCTGATAAAGGGCTGATAACAAGAATCTATAGAGAACTTAAGAAAATTAACAAGAAAAAAATCAAACAACCCCATTAAAAAGTGGGCAAAGAACATGAACAGAAAGTTTTCAAAGCAAGACAGAATAATGGCCAGAAAACATATTAAAAAGTTCTCATCATCTCTCATCAGGGAAATGCAAATCGAAACCACAATGAGATATCACCTAACTCCAGTGAGAATGGTCTTTATCAAAAAGTCCCAAAACAACAAATGCTGGTGTGGGTATAGAGATAGGAACACTTTTACACTGCTGGTGGGACTGAAAATTAGTACAACCTCTGTGGAAAGTAATTTGGAGATATCTCAAAGAACTAAAAATAGAAATACCGTTAAATCCAGCAATCCCGCTACTAGACAACTACCCAAAGGAAAAAAAGACATTCCATAATAAAGACATCTACAGTCAAATGTTTATAGCAGCACAATTCACAATCGCAAAGATGTGGAAACAACCCAAGTGTCCATCCACATGAGTGGATTCATAAAATGTGGTATATGTATACCATGGACTACTACTCAACCACAAAAAACAATGGTGAGCTAGCACCTCTTTTATTATCCTGGATAGAGCTGGAACTCATCCTTCAAAGCATCACAAGAATGGAAAAATAAGCACCACATGTACTCATCAACAAATTGGTACTAACTGATCAACACTAAGGTACTCACATGGAAGTAATATTTATTGGGTGCCAGATGGGTGGGAGGGGCGTAGTGGGGATGGGTAAACTCACAATTAACGGGTGCGGAATGCACTCTATTGGGGGATGGTCATGCTTGTAGCTCTGGCTTGGGTGAGGCAAAGGCATTATGTGTAACCAAAATGTTTGTAGCCCCATAATATTCTGAAATTTTAATAAATAAATAAATAAATAAAAGAGTAAATATGGGAAAAAAAGACATCTAAGCACGCAGATCCAGCCATACCTAAACCTGTTTGTTCATGGACTTTCCAGCTGTATAAGCCAAAACAGCAAACAACTCCTTTATAAAATTGATCTAGTATGAGTTTCATTTATTTTACATGAAATTGAAATGATACAGCACAAGGTGCAAATATTAACCCTGAATTATATAGCAGAGTCTGAACAGCAACAGGAAAAAAAAATATCAACCACACCAGAAAAGAAAAATTCATTTGCCCACACTGCTCTGGTTTCACCAGTTACTTACAGGAGGGACTTGAAGTCAATCCCAAAGTACTGTATAAAAGTATAGAACTATACTGTATTTCATTTATAGTAGTTAGATCTTATTTTT
This sequence comes from Avahi laniger, assembly GCA_963575035.1. NCBI lineage: Eukaryota > Metazoa > Chordata > Mammalia > Primates > Indriidae > Avahi > Avahi laniger. The sequence goes on from CAUYSK010048322.1 coordinate 6,935, forward strand.
TATGTAATTATAGTTAATATCACTATATAGAATGCTGGATAAAGTTCTACAGCCCTTCTCATGGATTAAAGATTACTATAAGATTGCATTAAATCTCCAAATTGTTTAGCCAGAAATACAAAAACATGTTAAATATTGGGCAACAACACAGGATGGGAGAATATGCAGAATTTCTAATCATATGTGGCCTTAGCCCTCCTAAGGCACCCAGTTGATAGGTGTATTGTCTTTACAACGCAGATGTCCCCAAATATAAGAAATTCAATTCTTGCTATCTCACTAACGTCTTGTACTCTGGGCTTACTTCACTTTTCAGAAAGGACTAACATCAAATATCTATGCATTTCTATTTCAAAGAATTATAGCAGGCTCTTTTTGTTCTTAAAATTCAGCATCCTCAAGCTGTGCCCTCCTCTGAACATAAAAATTAGAGTCATTCTCTAAATGTCATTGATTAATGTCTCTGCCTTCACATTTCCAGCATTCTGGAAAGCCCATTCAGCCCAGTCTATGCCATAACTCTGATTTAATGCCCTTTTAATACAGAGTTTGGTCTGAAGGTGAAGAACACAAATCAATTTCCACAAAATTTTAATTCTAAAGTGCAGTTTCCATCACTCTAAGTCAATGTCTTTTATTTTTGTGGTTTTAAAGACTCAAATTAAGGAAGAAATTGTTTGATATTCTTAAAGATGGGGATCTGAAACAAACACACTTAATATTTTCAATTAAGTTTTTAGTTCCCAAAGAAGGCTGATTAATTTTAAAACACTCCATACAAAAATACAGTCTTGAATGCAATCAATTCTCGTCAGAGTATGTCATATATCACCACTAAATAGAGTTATATATTGATAAATCTGGTATGAAAGCAGGGGAAAGAATGATTAATTCAGCTAGCTTGGAGAAACCATAAGTTATTATAATCATCATCAGAATCATTTTTGCTATCATTGTAATATTTTTTGAATGTTTTTGATCCTGTTATGTATTATGTACAATGTTCATTTTACAGATTTTAAAAGAAACTGAGTCAGAAGCAGTTTATTTTAGAAATTGACTCTCTCCTGCTACCAACACCTAGAAATTCTGGAAAATACACAGCTAAAAACAGAAGAGAGAAGTGGGCATGGGATTGCCAGGCTGCCTAGAATCACTGGCTGACATGAAAAAAAATTAAATATTTGGTTTTAACAGTGGCATGGGAATGGGAGACAAAAACATGGATCTCACAAGGTGGGGAGTTATACTGAAACTTCTGCAGACATCCAGGGCTATCAGAGAAGTAAGAGTGCCAAGAAGATTTGTCATCCAGGACCTCTGCTTGGTTTTGGGGGGGAAAAAGAAAAAACTGGAGTCTCCCAAAGAACTTGTAAGCATAGACTATCGGTTTATTACTGCCATAACAATTGCCTCCAACTTAGTGGCTTAAAAACAACACAAGTTTATTTTCATAGAATTCTGGATATCAGAGGTCCAAAATGAGTCTTACGAGGCTAAAAGAAAAAGGCTAAGACTAGAACTTTGTTCCTTCCAGTGTCTCCAGGGGAGAATCCATTGCCTGCTTCTTCCAGGTCTCAGTCGCTACTCATGACCCTTCATCTTAAGTTGGCTGTGAATCAATCATCTTCTCTTCTCTTTGCCCTACAGAGGCATCGTAGAGAGCAATTCTGAGACTAAATGAAAAGAGAGCAATGCCGAGCCAGCTTCCCACTGTTCCAGTTCTAGCCACCATCCCACAGCAACCACATTAAAGACTCAGAACCAGAAGTGCTCAGCAGAGCCCCTTCCAAATTCCTAACCCACAGAGGCCAGGGGAGATAATAAAATAACTGTTATTGTTTTAAGCCATTAAGTTTTAGGGTACTCCTTACACAGTTCTAGACAATTTGGCTCCATCTAAATTGAAATACTTCCTTTTATCAAAAATATCACAAAGAATGAGAAGATAGCCCACAGATTACAAGATGATACTTGCAACTACACAACCAATAGCACACTGTTTATGGTTCATGAAAATAACTTCTTCCATCAATGAAAAGGAAAACAAGCACATTAAAAAATAGGCAAATGACATGAGTAGCCAATTCAGGTGCCCAATACAACATGAGTGACAAATACCCTGTGAACAATTGCCTAATTTCACAGCAAATAGGAAACAGGAAAATGAAAGTATACATGAAGTACAGCAAATAGGCAAATATAAATGAAAATAAAAATGATACCATGTCACCTCATCATATCACAAAATTTTAAAATCCGATAATAACAAACATTGACAGAATGTGGACACTGGAAAACTTTCCTGTACTGCCGGTGGGTGAATAAATTGCTATGATCAGTTTAGAGAATTAAAGTTGTAGACATTTATTCTATGACTCATAAATTCCACTCCTACATATAAATCCTAGAGAATTTCACCCACCTGTACTGCAGAAAATGTGTATGAAAATATTCATAGCAATCCTTTTTGCAACAATAACCAAAAAAAACTCTAACAATTCTAATGTTCAACATGAGAAAACCAGTAATATATTGGAGCATATTCATAAAAAGAATCAGTATGTAACAAAGAAAATGAATAAAGAAGAGTCATGTGTATCCACCTTAGTGAACCTCACAGACGTGTCGAACAAAAGAGGTAAGTTGAAGAATATATATGAAGCTCTTCATATAAAATTTAAAACCATTCAAAGCAGCACAATACATTGCTTTCTGATATTTATACATATGCATAAGATATAATAAATATATGAGAAAGAAACACCACATTCAGGATTACTTCTGAGTAGGAAAGAGGCAAGGTGATCAGAGAGGACTGTAGAAGGGAAATCTGGGTTGTCAATCTTTTATTTTTTTTTAAGTCAAATAGCAGGTATATTAATATTTGTTATATTTTTCTTTAGACTTTTGTGTGTCTTAAAAATTATATACTAAGTTTGATAGCTTGAAAGACATAAGACTTGACATGGAGGAGAAAAGGTTAACACTAAAAATGGTATTCCAGGAACAGAAGTACACCTGCCTACAGGCTAGCAGTCATCCACACAGATGCAGACTCAGAAGGCTGCCAAGAAATACACAGGTGGAGGGCAGGTTGGAAGTGAGTAGACCAAACGGAGCAAATGGCCCTTTGCCTGCATTCTTACCATGCATCCCCTCCTGGGCTGACACCTTCTGGCAACTATTGCAGCAAAGTTAGTGTTGTCTGTTTTGGAAGGTGAAATGTATGTCAAATGTCAGCCCTTCCCTGGTTCCCATCATGTCTAAGAGAAAGCCTCACCCAGAAGATTCCAGAAGGGTGACCACGTTTCTATGTGATTCCTATACAGAAGATTTTTTAAAGCCACAAACCACAGAAATACTTTCTATATGACCTCTTGCTTTTCTGTCTCATGGTAAAGAAAAAAAAAAAAAACAGGCCCTAATATTTGGAAACTGATCTGACACTTGCAACCAGGCCTCAGTGATGTCTGAAGCTGGCCTGTACCTCATGGCTAGACCATGTTATTCTCCTGCTGTGCATAAACAATCTCATAGAGCACCAATATCAGGCATGCTTGTTCAGTGTCCATGATAACTGAAACGAAACTTCATAAATTTGTCTAACCACAGATAAACACAAGGTTGTTATATATCTTACAAAATACCAAACATTCCCCTCTCATGGTTAATATGAGTGACTGCTACTTCTTTACCAACTATAGCCTTGTCTTTGCTTGAGTCCGATAGATAACACTGAGATACCCAATCATGTTATCACTCTGCTTTTGGACAGCAGCCAATATAGAGTAAACCTCCAATTCCTTAGATCCTCCTGTAATTACCCAACCAAAGCCCAAATCTCATACCAGGTTCTTTCTAACACCCTCTTACTGAGAAGCCCCATGGTTCCTTAGGATGGGTGTAAACCAGCCTATTCAACTGAAAGTGTGTTCCTGATGGTCTTTGGCTGGAGAATATTGACTTGCTATGCCTGTCTACAAGGGAAGCCAATTACATCTGAACTGCTAATGAAATTGCATCTCTCGAGCCCTTCGAATAGTTGTATGACTGTCACATTGTAGTATGGACAAGTTTATAGGAACCTGAAATACAAAGTGCTACCCCACATCATAACTATAAGTAATAGTCTCCAGTTTCACTCAATTTTCTTCTCTTTGATCATGAACATGAACATATCATTGTTTCTGTTTGTTTTTATTTTTCATCTGAGCAGAACACAAAAATTAGCTTTTTCGTGGGGTGGGGAGAAGATGTAACTTGTACAAACTCACTCAGCTAGGAGGTAGCATGCAAACTGGCATTCAACCCCAACCCTGTCTAAATCCAGAGCTCTCAAATTTCATCACTCTGCCATCTTAAAGATGACTAGTAACTGCAATGCAGAAAACGAGGAAGGATGGTCCAACTAGAACACAGTATGTGTAAAAGCACAGAAGAGAGACATCATCTCTGGGTTCAGGGCATGGCAAGCACTGAGTGTGGCCCAAAAGCAATACAGGTGGAGGTGGATGTTGAGAGTGATGGTGTATGCAAGAGGAATGGTTTGGGAGGGTTGGGCAGGGTCACATGTGTCAGGTGATAATAACTTAGAATCTTATTTTGTAGCCAATAGAGGTTTTATGCCATAGGTGGACTCAAGGTTATGAGACAATCAGGACTATATTTTTACCTTATTTATTTTTTAATTGAAACATTATAACTGTACATATTTAGTGATATTTTGATACATACAATGCATAGTAGGCAAATCAGAGTAATTAGCATATTCATCACCTCAAACATTTATCCTTTCTATGTGTTGAGAATATTTAAAATGCTCTCTTCTAGCTATTTGAAAATACGCAAGTTATTAACTATAGTCACTCTGCAGTGCTATAGAATACTACAGCTTATCTCTCCTATCTAGCTATAATTTTGTATCCTTTAACCAACCTTTTCCTATACCCTCTCCCCACTACCGCCCCAGCCTCTAGTAACCACTATTCTACTCCCTGCTTCTATGACATAATTGTTTTTAAGCTTCTACATATGAGTGAGAACATGCAGTATTTATCTCTCTGTTCCTGGCTTATTTCACTTAACATAATATTCTCCAGGCTCATCCATGTTGCTGCGAATGACGGGATTTCTTGTAAAGTTTCAGCTACGTTTCATTAAATAGGTTTTTTACACCTTTTCCCATCCCTGTCTCTTCTTCTTGAAATCCCATATGGTGCTCCATAAGTCCTGTAGGCTTTCTTCATTCTTTTTTATTTTTACCTATTTGAGTTATTTCAAAAGACTTATCTTCAAGTTTATAAATTCTTTCTTCTGCGTGGTCAAGTCTGTTGTTGAATCAAGTCTATGGGTCCTGTGGTATCATCTGGGAGGGGTGTGTTGGCTCTGGTTCTAGGTGGACACAGTAGCCTCTGTGCAGTTTCTTCAGCTGGAAGCCACATTAATGACATTTACGAGTGGCCTAGGCTGTGGGAATTAGTGGCAGTGGTGGCATGGTTTCGCCAGAAGCGTGTTTGCCAAGGGTGTGCATGTGCCTACTGTGGGTTGACTAGTTCAGGAAATGGTCTGGCAGAGTCGGGGCTACCAGGCTGATTAACAGGCTTGGAAATGGGTACACAGTATGGGTTGGTCTTTGAGGGCCTGGATCACCAGGGTAAAGGCCTCCAGACTGCTTCTCCAGTCAGGGATATGGGCCATGGTGACTTGGTTGGCTCAGGGGAGGGTCCTCCCAAGGCAGGTCTGCCAGGCTGGTTCTCTGGCTGGAGGAGTTGGCACACACTGTTTGGCCAGCTCGGGAGCCATCTTCTGGAAGCTGGCCTGCAAGACTATTTCTCTGGCTGAGGGCATAGAGGCACGGCTACTTGACTGGCTCAGGGCTGTGTCCACCAGGAGCAGGGCCACAGGTCTATTTCTCTGGCCAAGGGTGTGGGCCTTGGCGGTCTGCTCAGCCAGCTCAGAGGCATGTCCCCCAAGCTATTCCTCCAGCTGGAGGTACAGGTGTGTGGGGCTACTCAGCAGGGTTTGGGACAGGTCTACCAAACTGTTTCTCAGGCTTGGGGCTGGGCCTACAGGGTCATATTTTTAAATGATAATTATGAGCGTGGTGAAAAATGGACTAAAGAGGAGACAGACGTGATAGCCTATGGAAAGCCTATTTTACGAAATATCAAAAAATTACTACCATATAGAGGAGATTTTTCTATATTTGTCTCTTCGCATCCAGGTAAAACAGCTTTGTTATTATCTCAATACCCATGGGTTTTAAACAGCCACAGAAAGCTTTTCATAGCTCATAGGAAGTATTAATGCAGCTCAGTTAAATTATGACTTCTAATTAGGGTTTAATTATAATGAGAAAGCAGCTTGTTTAGAACATGGCTTTCTATGGCTAGTTACAAGCTTCATCTGCGTCTTTGTTAAAGATTTTTAAGACCATTTACATGCTAAATTAAGGAAGACAGTGATTCTGAATATATTCTTCAAAACCTGTGGGTTTCATGAGCCACCACTAGGAAATATTAGAGGGAAATATCATAGGAGAATCTCTGAATTTGTATGTATACTTCCTTTCCCAAATCTTATTTAAAGATTACACCCAAAACACCAAGACGATGGATGGATAACAGATTGAATCCTCCATGTCAACATTGATCAAATGGCAGGGACGGAACTGAATGGAATTTCAAAAAGACATGTCTCGGTTCAGGAGGGAAGAGTAGAGAGAAAGGTTTTGATAGATTAGCTAGAAGCAGGGTGAATAATGGTATATTCATCACAGAAAGTGACTGAACGCTTTGAAGCTAGTCTCTCCAACCAGAGTACACACAATCAGAACGGGGGTTGCAACACAGCTTCACTGAATGCTTGGTTTATTTATGTGGCCCAAAATAAGACCTTAAAATAATAATTTTCTGTACTTCCTTGTATATAATAGTCCTGATTCTAGTGGGTCAGAAGACTTCACCCTGTCCTTAGAAGAATTAAATTTCTTACATGAAGAAAAGCAAGAGAAACAGTAAATGTTGGGGTTTATTTTTTTAACTTCTAAAATAGGTTTTTAAAACTATTAACAGAAACAATAGTACCGAAAGCCAAAACTTTTGAATTGCAGGAGATGGGCTTTGTTGAAAGAAGAAAAGGCTTTGAGAATCAAAGGGAAAACTCTGAAAGAGGCAGGGCATAACCATAGATTGGAAAGACAGTGGAAGACATAGACTACCCTAACTGAGGGTGACCTGGGCGGGGAGAGCTGGAGTAAGCTTGGAAGAGATTGGTAGGACAATAAAGACGGTGGCCTCATGGAAAGGAGCAAATTTGGTAGCCTGTTGGAAAGAGATGTATTAAATAATACATGCATAAATATAGCCATCGAGAAGGTTATAAATGATTAGTTGTTATTTTATATGCTCAAAAATATGTTACTATTTTAATCAAACTAGAATGCACAAAATGTGTTTTAGAGAATATGCCAAAGTCACTATGTTATATGAAGACCCAGAAGAGATAAGGCTAAAGGGTGTGCTCTCGATGCAGCCATAAGAGTCACCTGGGCAGCCAACTGAGTTGGAATTTGATCACGTGGAGCAGAGGTCCACAGCACCCTTCCAGCTTGCCCCCTTTATATGGCCCCCGCTCCTCATGTTGATGATGTTATAACGAGCTTTTGATGGAGGGGCATCTGAATAGAGAAAAGAGAATGAAATCACAGGGAAAGAGATTAGCTGATCATTCAAAGGGAAACCCCAAGACTGAGTGTCGAGGTCATCTGGGACACATAGCTGTCTATCATTACTCTTTCTGACATGGTCCTAGTGGGACAAATACATGTTTAGTTATGAATTCATGTTGCATTCTTTATTTGCTGTTTGTCTTACTGCTTAGAAAAAAATTCTAGAGGGGGGGTCATACATTATTGTTATCACCTATCATCACTATGAATTTATTTTTTTAAATGGACATTTAAACACATACCAAGAAAAAAGAAATAAAAGATAATCCTTTAAATTAAATACAGTTTTATAAAAAAAACTTTAATATTATATTAAAATATTACTCTTATTTTCCATCTTTTGCCTCTCATTGGTAAGATGGTTGTCTTACATTTTGTACAGAGGTATTTTGGGGAATTCTATCAAGAGACACAGCAGTGGTAAAGTGAGGAAGGGAAGATGGGGTAAAAGGTGAAGCTGCCCGGCAGTGCTGCTACAACTGAACTTCATTCGGTCCTACAGGGAACTGTGGATGGGGAATGACCCTTCAGAGTTATCCCAAATTGCTCCATTGGTTGGGGTCTTCGTGTCATGCCTCAATCAGTTGTTGACCACACACTATCTCCTAGAGCAGGCATAAGCTTAGGTGGGGCAGTTCCCTGCAACTGAGGGCAATTTCGGTGAAGACTGTAGCTATGAACCATTGGATACCAGTATTTCCAGCACTGCAGCATAAATATGGCAGCCCTGATAAGAACCAGTAAAGAACCTCAGTACACATTACAAGTTTCCATATGAAGCATCAGTGTAAATATTAACTTTAAAAACTACTGGCTAGGCAATTCTTTAATTCTCCCCTTTGCAAAGACTCAATGAATGCAAGATAGGTCTCCCATTATTTTTCCACCAGCCAATCAGATTTTATTTTCTGGGTCCTGGATATGAACTATTTGAGAATACAGGTCTGCCTGAAACATTATGGATGACTACGTGGTGAGGGGAGGGAGGGTCAGGGGAATCTGCATCTGATAGCTAACAAATCTTGTGACCATGAAAGAGAATTAAAGGAATGGGTAGATTTCTTATTTCTTAATTTTCTTTTCCCTAGGATTTTTTTTCCAAAGTATTACAGGGATACGAATGCTTTGGTTACATAAATTGCTTTTGCATGACCCAACAAGCGTGCCTATCCTCCAGACGGCACACACTGGAGCCATTAGGTATGGATTTACCCTTCCCCTTATGACCCCTCCCACCTGCTTGACACCCGATGAATGTTACTTCCCATATGTGTATATTACTGTTGATCAGTTAGTACCAATTTAATGGTGAGTACATATGGTGTTTGTATTTCCATTCTTGTGATACTTCACTTAGAAGAATGGGCTCCAGCTCCACCCAGGATAATACAATAGGTAGTTCATCATTTTTTTTACGACTGAGTAGTACTCCATGGTATACATATATCATATTTTGTTAATCCACTCATACATTAATGGGCACTTGGGTTATTTCCACATCTTTGCAATTGTGAATTGTGCTGCTATAAACATTTGAGTGCAGATGTCTTTTTTATAGAATGTCTTTTTTTCCTTTGGGTAGATACCCAGTAGTGGGATTCCTGGATCAAATGGTAGAACTACTTTTAGTTCTTTGGGGTATCTCCATAGTACTTTCCACCGAGGTTGTACTAGTTTGCAGTCCCACCAAAATTGAAGCAGTAATAAGAAAACCTTCCTAAAAAAAGAGTCCCAGACCAGATGGTTTCCCTAGGATTTTATGTGCAAATAAATGTAAGCTACCGCTGATGTTGTAAGGTTATCCCTGACAACTGTCACACACATTGTGAACATTGAGTTGCTGACTGTTGTTCCTGTGAATCACAGAAGCAGGAATATTGGAATCCAGAAGTGGTGGTGCATAGTGATGAACACATCTTTCCTGACTTACATTCTTTTCAATACAAATCGACACACCTTATCAATATAAATCAATCTGTCGGCCTCCAGCGGTTAATATTGCTGTGGCTTTCTTTAATTCCACTCCAAACTCTAAAAGTATAATTTGGGGGGAAAGTTTTAAAATATATTTTTAAAGAGTATATTTCATTGGTATTAACTGATCAACACTTAAGTGCACATATAGTAATAACATTCATCAGGTGTCGGACAGTCGGGAGGTGGGGGAAGAGGTTGGTATATACACACCTAATGGGTACAGCGCGCACCATCTGGGGGATGGACACACTTGAAGCTCTGTCTCGGGTGGGACAAAGGCAATATATGTGTCCTGAACATTTGTACCCCCATAATATGCAGAAATAAAAAAATTTTTTAAAAGTATATTTTAAAATATAAAACATTTAAACCACATATATATATACATAAAACTTAAATATTTCAAAGTTTTTCTCAATCTGCTTTTCCTTAAGGATCTATAATATCTTCTGCTGACAAAATGTTAATTTGAAATTTAGAAATTATTTCCATTTCACTTTTTTCCTTTGCTTTAAGTTAAAGGAAATTCAGTCCCTTAAAAAAAATAGTACATATAAATTGACACCATTTTTCTTAAACTACTTCTTGTTATTGATCTAGTCATCTCCCTTGCTTTCTGAACATGTCCAGAGAGAGAGAGATCTTGAGTGATATTCACTAGTAGTTAATGATGGATACTCTCATGTTGGAATTTAATATAATTTTTTACTTTCCTCATTGTAATTTTCTCAATTGCTTGCAGTTTTATAATAAGCATATATCATTTTTACAAAACAGTATGATAAATGAATAACATCAAAACTGCAGAAGAAAATGGAGGAGAAGGAATACAGAGATCCTTCAAACCTTATTCCAGTAGGAGCAGTTTATCTTTTCATTCCCATTTAATCACTTCAACCTCAAGGTGATGAAGTGAAAATCATAGACAGAGATATTCCTGCCTTTAGTACAAAAAAACATCTGAAAATTGAAATAGTTGGAAGCATGGTACTATGAGCTAGGGCTCTTTTTGCTTCCATTTACTTCCATTCAATTTATGGTCTTAATTTGTATATTTCCACAAAATAAGCCTCCTAAAGGGAATATAAAATATGGATAGCAAAACAATGTAATCTGAATGAGCCCCCTACTGGGGTCACAGATGAAGCCACAGATTAACAAACTAAAGCAAAGGAGAAAAATTTTAATTTTATTAATAGGATGAAGGTTTCTTTCATGTACAAAAAGTATTAATTCGCCACTTGTTATGACTGTGTAGTACTCCATGGCATACATATACCACGTTTTATTAATCCGCTCAAGTATTGATGGGTGCTTGGTTTGATTCCACATCTTTGTGATTGTGAATTGTGCTCCAGTAAACATTCTAGCGCAAGTGTATTTTTGACAAAATGACTTTTTTCCTTTGGGTTAATACCCAATAATGGGATTGTTGGGTCCAATTGTAGGTCTACTTTTAGTTCTTTGAGGTATCTCCCTATTACTAGTTTGCAGTCCCACTAACATTGTATATGTGTTCCTTTCTCTCCACACCCAAGCCAACATCTGTTGTTTTGGAACTTTTTGATGACAGCCATTCTCACTGATATTAGGTGATATCTCATTGTGGTTTTGATTTGTATTCCACGGCAGTACATGATTAGAGATGCTGAGCAGTTTTTCATATGTTTATTGTCCATTAGTCTATCTCTAGCCTTTACTTATCTTTCTATTGGCATGTTTATCTTTCTTATTAATTTGTATTATTTTTAAATAGTCATAACATTATTCTTTTATTATCTGTTTTAAAATCAATTTATAGGTATTTACTTTTCATACAATTGAATTTGCTGATATTTCAGAGTGAAGTTATGTAATAATTGATGAAAAAACATCTTTTGTTTTTATCCTAGTTTTAATGGAAATAAATCTAGTCTACTAACCATTAAGCATGTCTGTTACTTTGAGATGATTATTATGTCAATTTGCATTCTAATTCTATTTTACTAAACTTACTTTTTAAATCAGATGTGTTATTATAAAATGGCTTTTTGGCATCTATTAAGACAATACATTTTTTTCTCTTTTGAATTTATTGATAATATAAATTACATTTGATGTTTTTTCTAATATTGAACTTCTTTACATTCTAGAAATGCATTCTTCTTGGCATTGAATATTTGAATCTGTTCCATCTGTACTCATTTTCAAAAATACAAATTATGCATATATTGGGTTTCCTTTATCTTTTTTATTAATATTTTATTATTTTAGCTTGATTAGTTTTATATGATTTCCTCAAGCCATTCACCCCACCTTTGCCAGAGTTGTCATTACTTTTTCTGTTTTTTATTGCTTTCATTCTGTAATGTTTTATGTTTCAATGCCCTTTTCTTAGCTTTTCCAACTTGCTTTTCAAATTCTCCTGTTATCATATAAGCTTCTCCCTGTACTTTTCTAATTTTTAGAAATATCAAATTGTCTGTATTTTTTATGAAATTTTAGAGAACTATTAAACTGAAGCCTTCCTTCTTTGGACAATGCATTTAACAATGTATATTCATTTCTTTTTAAGATTTTTACTCTTCTCTGAATGATTCATTTGCCAGATTCTAGATAAAGAACTATAGTAAATTTTTAAAATTATATGTTTTCTTAGCAACCATTCTGAATCTAGGTTTAACTTTCTGATACCAGAATCAAGGCTTAGCCACCTTTGACACAGTGTCCAGTTCTCTGCCTCCTCCCCATTTCTCAATGTGGCCAATCCAAATATTTGCCTTGTAGAAACGCCTCCTGGTGGCCACCTCCCTATGAGACCTATAGATACAACCCATTGGACTCACCCCACTGACCTCATACCTTGCATGGACTGCACATATATGCCATGGTGACCACTCTCAGTCACAGAGTGACCCATAGGATTCTTGTCTGCTTGCACTCAATCTGCCAATTAGAACTTCCTGTTGGAAATGTGCTTGAGTAACATCCTATACCCAAATAAAGTCCTTGGCCCATCGATCCTCCACCCCCCTGACTCCCCATTGACTGGTGGAGGACTCTGCTATCTCTAGACTTCCCTCCAGTCCTCATTGGCACCTCCTCTTCTCTCGTGGACCTGTAAAGTAATAAACTGATTCTAGTATTCCACGTGCTTTTGTTGTGTTGTCTTCTCTGTCTTACCCAACAGACACACCCAGACCTAACTTTCCTCCTGGTCAAGGCTCTCCTGGAGAGTGGCTATCTTGGCAGGAATAAATCACACATAGGTCACACAAGAGCCACAAGGGTATGTGCCAGCATAAACAATGTTCCTGTGAGAGGGACACCAAGTCACGGGTTGGATACCTAGACATTAGGCCATCCACCAGGATAAAGAATTATCTCATGAAATGTACATTGTAAACATCACCAACCAAATTTTCCTGTTAGAACGGGGCTAGAATTTGCAGCCATTCTCCAGAGAAAGAACTCGAGACCAAATTAGAGAGAAATACTCAGTGGAGAAAATGGGGAGATGGGTGTGAGCTGGCAATCTCTAGCCTCCGCTTTGTCTATTATCACCTTTACCTTCTCACTAAATCTTTTAGTGTCCTAGAGAAAAGAGTAGGGTTAGGGGCAGGGAGAAGGAGAAGCACAGAAGATAATAGTTTAAAACTTAGGCTCTGAAGTCACTCACTGGATTCAAATCCCAATGCTGCCACCTGCTAGTTCGTTGACCTTAAGCCAGTACTTTAAGTTCTTTGTGTCATTGTTTTTTCATTTGTGAAACAAGCATGGCAATAATTCCTTTATAGGTTGTTATGAAAATTACATGAATTAATTAAACCTAGAACAGTTCCTGCCACATAGTAATTGTTCAACAAAGGTTAACATTGTTATTAGTTATTAGTGCCCCATGAGCTTTCTGTTGTGATATGCAACTGCTTCTTTCCTTTCCTTGGGTCTTTCTATCTTACGCTAAACATCCACCTTGATTGGGAGGATTGGTTAGGGACTATATAAATGGCATAACAAGGGGTATCTTTCAATTGCACTTCTTTAACTTTCTGCATTTTTTTAAATAAATCTCTACAGGGACATGACTGCTCCATTCCCCTAGCTGCAGTCAGAGGATACGTACCTTCTCCTTTAAGAACTACAGTGCTTACTTTGGGAGAAATCCGCATCTTGCAAAAAGTCAAGAGTACCTCTTAACTCTTGGCAAGCTCTCTCTTCTCAGTGAAGATATCACATATTTAGCCAGAATGCTTCACAGCCTGAGGTTATATTAATAGTAGACATCATTTCTAGGGTCACTGTAGATGGTGGATTACTCCCTTTCTTTTTTTCCTTGCTTTTTCTGAGAAGTTTTAAGAAAAGAGGGGAGGTCGGAGAAAATGGCGGAGTTAGGGTAGCCTCCCGGATCCCTGCTTCCAGAGAGGGAGACATAGATCCCAGTCTGCTACACACGATCGGATCGCTCTGCCACAAAAACAGCGAGGGAAATCGGTGGAGATTCAGCAGGGGACACACAAATCAGGAAAAAGAATAACAGAAGATAGGAATACAAAACCTGGAAAGTGCAGACAGACGACAATAGAGAGAGGAGCGTGCGACAGCGGCGCCAGTCTGGCCAGTAAGTGCACCGGGACAAGTCCCACATGGGACAGTCTAGCTTCCTCACTGACTTACAAGCCCTCCGAGAGGCAGGGGCTTGTGTGAAGCGAGTGTAGAATTGGGTCTGGAAATGTGGGACTCAGTGAAGAGGAGACACGAGCGGGAAGCATCTTGAACTTTCGGGAGCTCCGTGCCAGGAATATACCCCAGAGGCAGTTAGGACTCAGGAAGCTGGTCTCTGGCACCCAGCGGGTCCTGAAAGGGGAAATGATTACTGAGTAGAGGACTCTAACCTGGAACCTACCGCTGGCAACTGGGAATGTTCAGGGTGGGCCAGTACAAGTGAGAGCTATTGCGGGACTGGCGTAAGACTGGGGGAGGGAGACACAAAGGAGACAACGGCAGAGTACCCTGGTGACTCGACTGACTCCCGAAACGGCTCCCTTCCCCTAGCCTGGAAACTCTGGCAGTGAGCTCTCCCCTTCTGGGACCTAAGGTCACTTGGCTGAGCCGTTTCTTGGAGCGGTGAATTCTGAGTGTTTCCTTCCATGTAAGTGGAGGATGCCTGCGGAGGCTGAAAGCGCTGGGGCATTGGGCAGTCTGGTAGAGCGCCCCCACCCCTGGCCAGAGCCTTCTGTGC
>CAUYSK010048323.1:0-34073 GCA_963575035.1 Avahi laniger
CTCTGGGAGGCCGAGGCGGGCGGATTGCTCAAGGTCAGGAGTTCGAGACCAGCCTGAGCAAGAGCGAGACCCCGTCTCTACTAAAAATAGAAATTATTTGGACAACTAAAAATCTATATAGAAAAAATTAGCTGGGCATGGCGGCGCATGTCTGTAGTCCCAGCTGCTCGGGAGGCTGAGGCAGTAGGATTGCTCGAGCCCAGGAGTTTGAGGTTGCTGTGAGCTAGGATGACGCCACGGCACTCTTCTCCAGGCAACAGAGTGAGACTCTGTCTCAAAAAAAAA
This sequence comes from Avahi laniger, assembly GCA_963575035.1. Classification (NCBI taxonomy): domain Eukaryota; kingdom Metazoa; phylum Chordata; class Mammalia; order Primates; family Indriidae; genus Avahi; species Avahi laniger. The sequence goes on from CAUYSK010048323.1 coordinate 286, forward strand.
AAAAAAAAAAAGTAACATTTATAAGGCATGCTGGGATAAATATGGGAGGTGGAGGCAGCTGGCCTGGAGATTCAGCCACTCCTCAGACCTATTCCCCCCTGAGGGCTGTGCAGAAATGTGTATCAGCACACCCACCCACACATTAGTTGGTTAGAAACTAACTTGGGACTAAAGTAATATGGATAAGTCATTTGTATCCTGATGTTTTAACTCAGAGGTTGCAAACTAAAATTGCTCCAGGGGCAAGCCAGTTCATTTAAGTGAGTAAAATTGGGTGTAAGACAGCAAGACGGGAGTAGTGGAAATTTTGGCAAACTGGAAAGCTCAGACATCATCCAAATGGGCAGCCACCATTCATTTTCAGCTGATTATTGACATGTGTGTAAGTAGACATAGAATTGCCAAATGTTACAATTTTTCAAGGAAGGCAGAAACTCCGATTTTCACATTTACAGAAATCACATTCAGCTCATGGACCATCAGTTTGCACCCTCTGTTCTGACTTAATTATTGCTGCCGAGGACTTTGAGAAATCTAGGGGAGTCTAATCTTATTGGAACCTGGCCAAGATTTGACCATTAGGGTATTCATTTTTAAAATATATGTTTTTTAATTAATACAACTATACATTTGTCTTTTAGCACGACGGGTTTGGAAAAATTATCTCCCTGCAATTAATGGGATTGTCTTTCTGGTGGACTGTGCTGATCATTCTCGCCTCATGGAATCCAAAGTTGAGCTTAATGTATGTTTATATATTTTCCCCCTTTTTGGCCTCTATTTCTTTTAAGGAATACAGCTCAGTAGTGTCAGTACTTAATCATATTTAACATTTGGTGAAAAATCCTAGTTGTAGGAAGAAAATGTTTTAAAATCTAAGACATTGCCTTTCAGTATCCTGAGGAAATTAAGCTTGAACTTTAATAACTTCGTTTATATCATAGGGTAACTGTATGGCCCAGTTTGCTTAGGACATTCCTCATGTATGCCTGTTGTCCCAGCATAATAAATGGTGTTCCCTTTCACGTATCATGTATAATCACTCTTTATAAGTAGTGTTGGCGTACTCTTTATGCGCTTTATGAGTAGTAGCAAAACACTAAAAGATATTAGAGTTCTTTACATTTTTTAAATTTGTATAAATGTATGGAGTACAAGTATAATTGTGTTACACGCATAGATTGTGTAGTGGTCAAATCAGGGCTTTAGGGTGTCCATCACCTGAATAGTATACACTGTACCCATTAAGTAATTCCTCATCGGCCACCCCCTCCCTGTGTCGTTCTTTATATTTCTGAACCTGCATCCTCAGGTTGTGCCTGCCCATGCTCCCACTGAATGACTTGCAGACCTTCGCAGTCTGTTCTCAGTCTTCGGTTTTGATCACATTCATCCTTTGATAATGTCACTTCAGCTTTTCTCCTTTGTCAACATTGCATTGTCTTGACTTGATGGTTTCTGTAATACTGCCTTCGTTATCCCTACTCCTTCACCCTGTGTGTCTTCTTTCTCTTTGATTTGTCACTGCCTCCCTGTATTCTGGTTTGTGGCAATTTGAACCTGTCTCAAAGTTGTTTGTAAGTATGTTTCTCAAATCATAGCTCTAATTTCATGTAGAATTGCCTGCCGGGCAGTCCTTACCTTACTTGATCTCTTGGCACTGGCCATTCTCTCTCTCTCTCTTTAAACTCCCTTTTATATTCTTAATTTTGGTACTGTCTCTCTGGCTGATACTTCTCAGTGTCTTTCACAAGCACTTGTTCCTCTGCTTAGTCCTTAAATGTTGATGTTAATCAAGGTCTATGTTTTCTCCCAAGCTAGTCTCATTTACTCCTGTTCCTTCATCTGGCACCTACCTATCAATGACTCTCAGATGGATTTCTCTCATCTAGACCCTTCCTGAGCTCCAGCCTCATACATGATACCGCCTACTAGACAACTCCGTGTATTGATTCTGTTTTCCTATAATGGAACTATTCATCTTCTCCTACCACCTATCTGGACATATAGTCTAGAAACTAATGAATTATTATAGATTCCACCATAACCCTGATATGCATTGAATGCTGTAAGGAACTTTCTCAGATTTGTCATTGTTCTACTTAATATCCTCTGATAGTTCTCTGTCATTTTCAGGATAAAATCTATAAATCTTTTACATACCACATAAGATCTTCCATGATCTTCCCTTTGTTTATTTCTATAGCTTCCTTTCTTTCTACTGTCTAGCTTGACCTATATTCCAAACAAAGAAAACAACTTGTACTTCCTTGAATATGCACAAGTAGCTATTACTGCATGGCTTTCTCACCTATACCTACTCCCCAACCCCTTTTTGCTGGTAAATTTTAAAATGTCCTGTAGAGACAGATATAACCACTTCTAGGAAGGCTTTCCTGACCTCTCAGACTGCATTAAACTCCCCACCTTACCAATGTCTATTGTCTTTAGTGATTTTCTTATAGGTCTCTCCCACTAGTCTATGAACTTACATGGTAGGGACCAATATGGTCAAAGCACATTGTCCCTTTATCCCTTCAACTCTGCTTTCCTTCCTAGCCTTTTCTTTTAATGAGAACTAGATGCCCAGGCTTGAGTTCTGTGCCAGCTTTGATTCTTTGTCTTCATTATCATTTAGACACTGGTCTCTTTACTTCTTTCTTTAAAAAGCCTCCTGCACTATTCATTGAATGCTCTACCTTAGGATGGATCATCATCTCTTATATGAGTACCACAGATACTCTTTGAATTCATTATACTGCAAGTATAGATTTTATTCACTAACTTCTGGATTTGTGCTCTTTACGATCTATTGCAGCTAACCCCTCAGACTGGTGGGTCATCCTTTCCCATCCCGTTTACTTTGTCACTGCCGATCAATATACATGCTTTCATCCAGCCACACAGTACTCTCGGTGGCTTCCTGAATTCTTATCCTACTGCAAAGCTGCTTATGATTTTCCTTTTCCTTTTCTCCTAAATGCTGCCTTTCCTTTTTAGGTTCTGGATCTTTGCTGAGACTTTCCTCAAGCCCAAAATTGCCGTTTTATTTCCCTGAACTTGTTTTAATATTAATATTCTGTCGCCATTCATTGTGACACTGAATAATTCACTATGTTGTGTTCTTAACTTAGCTTTTTTAACATAAATATGAACATAGACCAAGGATTTCTTGAGGACAGGGGTATGTCTTACCCTTCCTTTTGTATCGCTGTCAGTGCCTGAGATAGTTCTTTGCATATATTGGGCACTCAGTGAATACTTGGGGACTTCCTGTAATCATCTTTGAGACTCTGTAGGCAGAGCATTCATTTTTTAGAACTGTGCTCAATGGATATCCTTAGGGTAGTTTGTGAGTGAGTGAATTAGCTCAAAAGTCAAGGATGGGGCAGGTCTGCCTTGTAAATAGCCTTAAGTTTTAGTTATTTTGAGGCACTTAAGGGACTTTTATCTACTGTCAAGAGTATTATATAATGTCAAGATGAACCTTTAATCACTCAGATATAAAGATCAGATTTTTACTTTACACTTAATGCCTTATAAAGATAGTGGAAGTCAAAGTTCATTATCTGGTGGGCTTTTATAGATTCCTCACTTGGCTCTTATTTTTTTATCTTGTCTTTAGGCTTTAATGACTGATGAAACAATATCCAATGTGCCAATCCTTATCTTGGGTAACAAAATTGACAGAACAGATGCAATTAGTGAAGAAAAACTCCGTGAGATATTTGGGCTTTATGGACAGACCACAGGAAAGGTAAGAGAAAAATCTTCAGGGGACGTTCACAGCTTTTAAAACTTGATGTTTTGCTGTCTAGATTCTCCTTTTCTTTCAAAAGTTTAAACAGGCTTAGGATTTGTTTTATTCTGGGTATTTTGTAAGCTTGCTGAAGGCAGGAGCATATTCTATCTTTAACCATTTTCTAATTGGATTCATTCCTCAGGTATTTGAGGCAGAAGGAAATGGTAGAAAAGGCAAACTTACTCCTTTAAGAACTTCCTAATTATCTTTCAAATCTGATTCTGAGAAATCTCTTTTGAAAGAGCCCCTTTTAACCAGAAATGAATTTTTTTGACTGAAGATTTCAGGTTATGAAGAAGAGTAATCATTTATATCACTTTCCAAGCATAGAAATCAAAGCACTTGATTTTCCTCAGTGCTGCTTGCTGAGAGATGTAGGAGTATTATCCCCATTTTGCAGGTGAGGAAACAAAGTAATTTGTTCAGGTCTAATAGCAAGTTTAGTGATAAAACCAGGACTAAAACTCATCTTCCAGATCAGGTTATGCTGATTGGGCTTCAGTTGGAAGGAGGACTCTTGTAGAAAAGCAGGCTTATGAGAGAAAATCTAGATCAGATAAAATTAAGCAGGAATCATTCTGGTCTTTTCAGCTTGAGGTTTTGGCATATTTAATTTTTAAAAATCGTCCTGTTCTGTGATCTGTAATAACTTTCTGACTTTTTTACAGTTCCTTAGTCTTGCCTCTTCTTAGTTACCTGTTTCTTTTAGTTCTCTTTTAAAAGTTTGTTTAGTTTCTCCTCTTTTGCATGAATGTTATTTACACATGAATTCTTAATTTCCTTGATGCCACCCATTATCAGTTCTAAAAAGTCTCAGACCTCTTTTGTCCATCAAAGAGCATGCTGGTTCCATGGGTCCCAGTGCCTTTTTCTTGGTTTGCTGCTGTAACTCTCCAGTTGAATGTTGGGTGTTCAAAAAAAATGCTCTTCAGAGAGAGAAAAAGAGAGAGAGGCTGGAAATAGAACTGTGCTGCTTATTCTATCCCGAGCGCAAGCAATCCTGGGGAAGTCATCTGTATGGCCTTGATCACATTTCTATAATTAATACCTACTTAGATTTGCTTTTAAGGAATAATTGTTGTAATCACCCTTTTAAGCTTTTCCACCATGAAGATGCTAACAGGCCTTTCTTGGTTTTGCCTCCATTAGGGGAATGTGACCCTGAAGGAGCTGAATGCCCGCCCCATGGAAGTGTTCATGTGCAGTGTGCTCAAGAGGCAAGGCTACGGCGAGGGTTTCCGCTGGCTCTCCCAGTACATTGACTGATGTTTGGACAGTGAAAATAAAAGAGCTTTACTTCTCTGGACTGATCCTATTCACAGCTTCCTCATGAACTTTTCTAATAGAACAAGGAAAGCTCTCCAACCAAGTCTGGCGTTGAGAAGCCAAGAGTCTTTGTCAACTCTCTCATCGCCCAGTGGTGACATGTGCTCTTCTCCACACTGTTGGGAGGTAACGCTGCCCCATGTGCTGGTGCAGGTCAGGATCCCGGGACTTGGAAACTGGCAGAATTTGCCAGGTAAAACTGTGTGCCATCATGGGGCACCTGAAAAGAAAAACACGTCTCACCACTGCGGTTGATTTCAAAGAAAGTGATTCTATTTTTTAAAGAAAGTGTTGTTAATGTAATTGGTATCCCTCTTAATTTTTGAGTTCACAATTTACTTGGTCCAGAGTTTTCTATTATTTTTTTTTTTTTTTTAACTAATGAGTGGTATTTAGATACTTCATAAATTTATGAACAGGTACACATTGGAGGCCATGGCTCAGGTGGGTGAACTTAACTCCTGCTGAGTTAGCAGGTTGGGGAGAGAAGCTCTCCTGAGCTCACTTATCTCTATGACTGCCTTGTAGGTGGTGTCACCCTGTGCACAGAGAACTAGAAAAGGGGCAGAACCCTGGCTTTGCAGTTGCAGGTTTCCGCTGTGGTAAGCGCATCACAGAATGTGTAGTAGATTGTTCACTGTGGAGGGGTTAATTACAGAGGGAGTTATTATTTTTACTTATAAATTTCAGCCAGTCTTTTATACTGTTGTGAAATTTCATTTCTCTATAGCACCTTCCTTTTTCATTTTGAGTTATAAAAAGTGACTTTCACCTCATGAAAGAGTTGAGACCATCTCTCATGTTGTCACATACCTGGTGTGTCTCAGTTACTTTTGCACAGATTCTAGGGGGAAATTTTTCTGAATAGGAGGACAAAGGACAAAGTTAACAGCTTAAGGGCTCTTAATTCTGTGAGTTGAGGACTTAAAATTGGTTGTTGTAGCACTTGTTTGAATTTAGGAAAGATTTACTCGGTGGGCTTTAAAATTTCCACTTGCAGAATTTAGTCTTGATTTGGCTGTTCATGAACTCTTTTTCTTAAATCTTTTCTCCTTATCAGTTATCTGTTTCATTCATTGGTATTTAAAGTAAAAGTTAACATCTGTAGCTTCTCCAGATTTTTTTGGGGGGGAGGGTATAAAATTGCCTTTCTCCATCTTAGAAATAAGTTGGGAAAAACATTAAATCAAAAACTGCAGAACTGTTCCTTTGGAGGCAGCATCATTTATTGTCAGTGAACACCCAGTGTGAAAGCATCAGCATCTCCACTAGGGTGATGGAGATCATTTTTATAGCGTTCCATTTTCTTAGTGCCATGTGTGAAATTGGATTTTCATGATCTTAATCTATAGTCTACCCTTGTAGTAAAAGATGAGAAGATAGGAGATGGTCTTAACATGAGAGGATATCTTTATTCCTTTAATAAAAGATTAGAGGTAATTTTCTCAAAATTGAAAATTGTAATGATGCTTATTTGTGGAAGCTTGAACGAAATTCAGTGGATCCTTTTTAGTGTGAGGTAGGGAAACTGTGGATAACATTACTGGGGTGAGGGAGTGTCATTCTTTAGTTGGATTTCTCATTGTTAGTCATCAGTGCTGACCTGCTGGGAAAGTGTAGTTTTTCACTGCCAGGTCCTGAATGCAGAGGCTCAATGACATATATGTTTGGGAAATGCATGCATTTCATTTATTAGCAAGCATAGCTGGATTAAGACAAAATTATTGGTTTGGAAAGGTGTTAAAGCCTTAAGTGAAAAAATCTAGCTAACCGTGAATGAACTAGGTAGTTAACTTGCATACCTTTTTATTTCCTCTGGTTAAAAGTTACTCATACTTCTCTGTTCAGAGACATGAGAAGTATGATTGCTTCAGTGTTAGTTTTCTTACTTTTGTTTTTCCCCTATTTTTCCTTAATCACTTTGTTGCAAGCTAGAAAACTATGGGTTCTACATAGGGCAGCTCTTGTGAAAGTGGTTTATTCCACTGGAGAAAGAGGGGATTGAAAAGTCAATTAGCATCAGTCTATTTCTTGTCCCACAGAACACCATTCTTATAATAAGATAGCTGAAAGAAGCTGCTGTGAGGAGCTTAGCTCCAAACACAGGATCAGAGCCTTGTATGGGAACTCCCATGAGTTGAGACTTTTCATTCTGTTTTATCAGAGTGCATATATGTCCTATTTCAGGAAGAGTAAAACAGTCTTTACAAAAGAAAGTCAGTCTGTATTCTAAGCATTTTAATAAAAAGTTAAAACAGACTTGCTATTTTCTTTCTTTTTTGCATTGGTTTGTTCTGAGTTCTGAGTTTGAACAATGCCATTTGTTTGGGGTTGGGGGCGGGAGGGAGGCAGGGAGACAAAAGTTCTTCCCTACATCTACAAAGAAACTTTCAGAGTGGATGTGAGATACTGGAATTTTGCCACCAGAGGGGGAAAAAGTCTGGGCCATTAGAAGTAATAGATTTAGTACTGTTCCAGAGCCTCGGAACATGGTGTAGACCCAGGGTTGTTGATCATCTCTGCAACAGGATAATGTGCTTGCAAGGGCTGAGTCTAGTTTAGCTGTGTTTCATGCATTATTTAACACAAAAGTAGAATCAATTGAACACTACAATTGGGGTGAGAGAATCTGTTCTTTGTGCATTTACTAGGCTTTTAGGAAGACTTGCTTTTAGAAAACCTCAAATGAGATCCCAAAACTAAAGTACTGGGACAAATAGAATGGGCACCAAAACGCAACAGGTTCTTTTCAACCAAGAATTAAATTGTTGGGGGTGTCCTGTCTCGGATGCCATGTATAAGGATGCCACTGTATAAGGATGCCATGGATTCTACAGGTTTGTTTGTTTGAGGCAAAGTGGAACAAGAGGATTAAAGTTGTGAGTCAATGAGCCTAGCACTCAAGGGGTCTCACTTTGGCTCTTGCTGGCTGTGACTTGGGACTTCTGTACTGTGATCTGCTGTAAATACAGAAAACCCTGACGCATAACAGTTCATGCTGGAGGCTTGAGCGTCATTAAGGGAAAATCACTGGGCTCTAGAGAGGAATGAAAGTTTTAATTCCTAAGAAGTTGGGACAGTTAAGAGATAATTACTGTGATCAAGCCATCTTCTGTGTCACAGAACCAAAAGAAGACAGTGCCTACTATGGCAAGACTGCTTAATTTCAGTCCTGCCTCATACTGTGACAGATAATCGTTTTCCTTTCTCAAAACAGGTTTGTGTCACTGGGAGCCCTGGGAACATTGTCCATGTCTTGTGCTGGAGCTACACCAAACAGCATTAATTCAAAGAATTCAGGCAGAAAGACCATGGAATTTAAGTAGCAATTGAATAGTTTTTCATTAATACTAACACAGGTGTGTACTATACTAATCTTAATAAAAATTAACGTATTTTAGTGATACATCGATAAAGCAGACCTTTGTAAAATGTCTAGCTTGTGGTGACTGTTTTGGGGTATCACGAAAGCCCTGTACCATACCGTAATTGTTCATTCTCTGTCCTAAAGGATACTTTGGAAAAGTCAAGACAGTTTTGTTAGCCTAAATTATATATGGCAAACTACGGCTTAGAGGCCAAATCTGGCCTGCTGCCTGTGTGTTGTATGGCCTGTGAGCTAAAAGGTTTTTACACTTTTAAATGGTTGAAAAAAATTAAAAATGCTATTTTTGGCACTCGAAAATTAAATTTCAATATCTACAAGGTTTTTCTGGAACACACCCACTGCTGTTCCTTTAGCTTTTGCATGCAACAACTTGCATGCAACAACTGTTTGAAACAGAAATTGTATGGCCCCCAAAATTTGAACTATTTTCATTCTGGCCAGGTTGTACGATTAAAATTTTTGACTTTAGCTACTGTTCATCATAGTCAATTTAAAGGGCAATTTAATTTAGAGCAAATCCAATTTTCATGAGATTTGTCATGTTGGGGCTTGGGCAGCAACAAGTCCTGGGAGTAATCCTAAGAGCTCCGTGTCCCCTAGTGAATGGCTGTAGGATTTACTTTCAAAATTTCAAAATACCGAATCAGCCAAGGATTTCCTTGGTCCGTATTGTCCTAGGGGTCAGAGGCTAAAGGTCGCCTCGACCTGGGCAGATGCTAACAGGTCCTGTTATGGCCTGGACAAGTCTAGCCACGTCAGCGCTCATTTCTATTTTCTCTCCAGCAGCCCAACAAACAGGAGAGACTGGGCAGGGACGGACCCGTCCTCCTCTCCCGCTATTCCCGGAGCCGCCTCCTGCGGGTCACATACGTCGGGCTCATACCGGGGGCTTTCTGCTCCGTCTGCGTCCCACAGGTGCGACGAACCAAAGAGGGCGGGGGAAGGAGTCAGCATCAGCAGCCAATCAGAGTTCGGCACAAGCCCAGCCAATCGGGTCGGGTCGGTTGGGGCTTAGCCAATCGGGTTCGACGAGGAAGGCCGGAGTCAGTGCTTGCGCCTCCAGCTTCCAGCTGTGGGAGGCGCTGCGGGATACATCTGGGACCCGCCGGGCCGGTCCGGGGCAGTCGCTCGCTCGCTTGCGGGGAAGCTGCAGGTGTCTGGTCCCGGAGGCCATGGGGCGGCAGTGGGGGCCCGCGATGAGGGCGGCCGAGCAGGCGGGCTGCGTGGTGAGCGCCTCCCGAGCCGGCCAGCCTGAGGCGGGCTCGTGGAGCTGCAGCGGGGTGATCCTGAGCCGCAGCCCGGGCCTGGTGCTGTGCCACGGGGGTATCGTCGCCCCTTTTCTGCGGGCCGGCAGCGGGGCCCTAACCGAAGCTGGCGCTGCCTACCTGCCAGGCGACAGTTGCAGCGACGACCTGCGCCTGCACGTGCAGTGGGGCTCAACGGCCGCGAGTCCCGCCGGCCGTTCGGAGCGGGGCCTCCCGGGGCTGTGCACGCCCCAGTGCGCCGGCCTCGAACCGGGCCCGCCTGCCCGGCCCCGCGGGCGGCCCCTGCAGCCCCCGCGCCCCGCCGAGCTGCTGCTGCTGCTGAGCTGCCCGGCCTTCCGGGCCCACTTTGCGCGCCTCTTCGGGGGCGAGGCGGCCGAGCAGTGGCGCTTCGCGAGCGCAGCGCCGGACGACGACGTGTCGGAGGACGAGGAGGAGGATCAGCTGAGAGCGCTGGGCTGGTTCGCGCTGCTGAGCTTGCGGCCGGGCCAGGAGGAGGCGGCGGAGGAGCGCGGGCCGGTAGTGGCCGTGGCGCCTCTCGGGGCGGTGCCCAAGGGCGCGCCGCTGCTGGCCTGCGGCTCCCCGTTCGGGGCCTTCTGTCCGGACATCTTCCTCAACACGCTCAGCCGCGGCGTGCTCAGCAACGCCGCCGGCCCGCTGCTGCTCACCGACGCGCGCTGCCTGCCGGGCACAGAGGGCGGCGGCGTGTTCACTGCGCGGCCCGCGGGGGCGCTGGTGGCGCTGGTGGCCGCTCCACTCTGCTGGAAGGCCCGCGAGTGGGTGGGCCTCACGCTGCTCTGTGCCGCCGCCCCGCTCCTCCGCGCCGCCCGCGCAGCGCTTGGCCGTCTGCAAACAGGTGCAGCTGCTCTGGCCGCCCTCCTGCCGCCCGAGGTGGGCGCCCCGTGGGGTCTGCCCCTCCGAGATCCCGGGCCCCTGTGGGCAGCCGCGGCCGTGCTGGTGGAGTGCGGCACTGTATGGGGCTCCGGAGTGGTCATGGCGCCCCGCCTCGTGGTGACCTGCCGGCACGTGGCTCCTCGGGAGGCAACCAGGGTCCTGGTCCGCTCCGCCACCCCCAAGTAAGACCTGCAGGGATGCCCCAACTCTACCCTTACCAGGTCTAGGTCTGGATCCAGGCCTTCGACTCCGAGAATTGTGTAGGCCTTTCTTCTAGCGTCACGCTGATGCCTTGGGCGTGTAGTGTGGGTGGAGACTGGAACCCTCCCCTCCTTTACACACAGAACCCCCGCGGGGGCGTTAAGGGAGCTGGGGCAAGATGCTAAGCTCCGAGCAACTCTGGATTTGGCAACTGGAAGGCTCCCTGCATCCGGGACTGGACGTCTTTGAGCTCCCCTCACAGTCTGAATTCCTAGGCAACTTCTCTGTCTCATAACTCTGTGGCCCACACCCCACTGTTATCTGGTCCTTTGAACAGAACTTCCTTCACCCTACCTGCTTCTCCCCTGAAAGTGGTGAAGTCCCAGGGGCCCAGGACTGCCCTCCTGGGGTAATGAGATGGGCCTGTTAATCCATTTATCTTTCAGAGCATAGCCAGAGCATCCTTTCTGGATGAAAATTACAGGTATTGGGTGGGTTCCTCCTAATTAGAATATAGCAGTGGGCTGATCCTGGTGGGCAGCCAGGTTTTGATGTCTGACAGTCATTTGTTCCCTCTGCTGAGAAAAGCACCCTTGCCTATACTTCCACCTGCTCTGATGGTGGGGACAGTGGCCTTGATTCCTGGCTTGGTTTTCTAGTACCTGTTCTGTTTCCTCCACAGCCGTAGGTGCTTATCTCAGGCCAGAGCAAAGCAGTGAGGCACCTTGGTGTTCATGCTAACCCGGCCTTGCAGCCCAGGCCTTTCCAACTCTCTTTCCTGAATCCCTGAGGTTAGCCCAGTGTGGGTAAACCAGTCCGGCTTTGCCATAGAGATCCCCACTGGCAGCCTGCAGGACAGCCATGATATTCTAGGGAAGGCTAATGATGAGGATTTCCCTGTGTTTTGTCTCCCAGATTCCTCCCCCTTCTCCCTGACCTGACGCCTAAGGAAACCTTCCAGGTCTGCTGGAAGCTACTCCTACAGAGCATGTAGTAGGACACCCCTGTGTGGTCTTGGGCAAGTCACTTAATCTGTGTAAGCCACCTCCCCCAGAGTTGACATGTAAGTCTTGGAACAGATCCTGCACGTAGTGTGCTACAGAAGTGCTAACATCGATGTAGGGGTGAAAACACATCTTGTCTGTCCTACCAACTGATAGGATTGTTGAGGATGTCAATGAGGCAGTGAAGAAATGTGCTGGTATGTTTGCCCTGGCTCCTTCCAATTGCTCTGTGACCTTGGGAAAGCAGCTCTACCTCTCTGGGCCTCAGTTGCACCATCTAAAATGGAGATAATACCATTGCCTAGCACATAGGGTCGTGAGGATTAAATGGAGCTATGTCCACAAAGCATTAACTTCTGGCCTGGGCTGCAGTGCTCATTAAGTGTCAGGTGTCTATTATCATGGTGAGGTACAGGAAGCTTTACCTAGAGGTACTCCACAGTTTGTAAATCACGTTCGGAGATGCCACAGAATGGTTAGGTGACTTGCCCAGTGTTGCCTGTCTGGGAGCTTTCAGGGCTGACACCCACATCTTCTGACTCCAAGTCCAGGATGTTTACTGTCACTCAGCTCTGGATTTCTCCCACGTGCAAAAAGGTCTAGCTTGTCATTTGTCTTACTTGTTCCTAGGAATGCGGTGATCTGGGGACATGTGGTGTTTGCCACCCACGAGACGTCTCCCTATGACATAGCGGTAGTGAGCCTGGAGGAGGACCTGGACGATGTCCCCATGCCCGTGTCCGCTGAGCACTTTCATGAAGGTAAAGGACAAAGGGCACATCCTGAAGGAGGGCCCCCTCTGGTCCAGAGTGGTCCTTGGGAAGGAGAATCAGTGCTGGGCACTCTAACCATGCCAGGCTCCCTTCCCCACCCACGCTGATTAAGGACTCAGGGTGGCATTGGTCAAGGTTCTTCCTGGGGGCTTCTCTGCTTGTGCCAACATCCCCAAGGAGCTGGCGCAGGTGGAGTGCCTGCAGTAGCGTAGTGTGGGGGTGTTGGGCCTCGGGGGCTCCTTCTAACACCTACAGCTGGTCAGAGGTATGTGGCACTTTGGAGGTTCCAGGGGCTGGATTTGAGTGACAGGCTTTGTGATGCTGCCAGATAAGTACTGGATGTCCCGCTTCATGCAGGTAGTGTGACATGTGAAGAATACAGGCGCTCTGGATTGGCATCTTTCCTCTGCCACTTGCTAGCCCTGTGTCCTTGGACTGACCTGTTCTCTGCCTCGGTGTCCTCATCTGTAAAATGGGGGTAATGTGCATTCGACTGGCTGAGATACTGCCTGTAAAGCACTTAGCCCCGTGCTCTGCCCTGTGCACTTAAAGCACTTGGGAAAGGAGAGTGGTGGTTGCTTTATAGCCAGGATCACCGTTTCTTCTCACCAAAAGTCTTCTTAGGAGTCCCAGGAGGAGATGGCTGTTAATTCCACAAACATTCACTGAGCGCTTAGCTAGGTGCTGGGCACCCCAAAAAGTGACTGCCCAGTCTAGCAAAGGGAGGAGGAGTGAGGAACAACGTGGTGCTCAGAAGTAGCTGAACGCATATCATGCTAAGAGCTCAGTGGACTTCCCAGCCTCTTCCTGCCGGGGGCCTGAGCAAGGCTCCATGGAGTGGGGAGTCTCTGAGCAGAAGCGCCAAGGGCAGAGAGAGTTTGGACCTTCGGAGAGGAAGGGAATAGGGGTTGGGGGTGTGAGTCCTGCCAGAACAGAGGAGTCCCAGCTTCACCCTCCTTCCCTCCCTGGCAGGTGAGGCTGTCAGTGTGGTGGGCTTCGGTGTCTTCGGCCAGGCTTGCGGGCCCTCGGTGACCTCGGGCATCCTGTCAGCTGTGGTACGGGTGGATGACACACCAGTGATGCTGCAGACCACGTGTGCTGTGCACGGCGGCTCCAGCGGGGGACCTCTCTTCTCCGCTCACTCGGGGAACCTTCTGGGTAACCGGCTCCTGGGCCCTCTCCCACCCTGCCCCTTGCAGAGCCTCACTGCCACCCAGTGAGTGCTCGTATCCAGCCCGGGAGCACCCTCTGTCTGGGAAGGTGGTGGACCTTTTGAGTTAGGTAGCCAAGGTTTTCAGGCTGTTCTGCTCCTGAGGGTGGAGACGGAGGGATGCTGAGCTGGGAGGGAAGAAGTCTGGGCTCTGGTCCCTTCTCTGCCACTAAACCATTCTGGGACCTTAGGTAAGTCACTTAATCTCATTTGATCTGTGAAGTTCAGGAGTTGGATTAGTCCAAGGATCAGAAACTCACAAGCCTACAGAGGCTCTGCAGGTGAAGCAATGGATGAGTGAGAGAAGATGACAGCGAGTGGGAGGCAGGTCGGTTAGACTGGGCACATGCCACTCAACTGCACAGGATGGCGGCCTTGTCTTGGCTGATTTTCTCATATTTCACAAGAAGCTGTGAACTTTTTTTTTTTTTCATATGTGGTGGTTAAATCTTTAAATTTTGGTAACATTCAGGTTTTTAAAAAATAGGGTCTGAGGCCAGGCATGGTAGCTTACGCTGGTGATCCTAGCACTCTGGGAGGCCGAGGAGGGAGGATTACTTGAGGTTATGAGTTCAAGACCAGGCTGAACAAAAGAGACCCTGTCTCTACTAAAAATAGAAAACTTAGCCGGGTGTGGTGGCATGTGCCTGTAGTCTCAGCTACTTGGGAGGCTGAGGCAGGAGGATCGCTTGAGCCCAAGGGTTTGAGGTTGCAGTGAGCTACGATGACACCACTGTATTTTAGCTGGGGTGACAAAGTGAGACTCTCTGAGGAAAAAAAAAAATTCTGTTTAGCTATTTTAAAAAAGCACACCATGAGTCCATATAGAAACCTCCAGCTCCAGTTGAGCACTGCAGGCTTTGTGCCTTTGTGATTTCTAACTTGCCTCATTCCTTCTTTCTCCTATAATGAGAAACATTGCTCTTACTATCTATAACATACTAATATTTGCTTATCTCTTTAACCCTAGTATACAAATACAGTCATTTCAGAATTCCTACCCCACACCCCTGCGAGCAATAAATTTACCAGCCAGAGTACAGTGTCTGAGTATTTGTGTTCTTTTTGTCTTTAGCCTGACAGTGTCCAGTCTAAACACTGCTTTCCAAAGTTACTTAGGTCAGCTCCTTTCTTCCCCTTCAGGATGGTTGTATTACTCATTTGTAATAGTTAGAGTCATTTGTCAGTTTTTTCCCATGTCCATTTTTCTCTCCGTATCTGGGTTGACTTTTCAAACCATATGTACAGATAAGTGGATGCAGAAACACAGATGTGTGTGCATAGGTTAGTGTATCTGTATTAGTGTTAGTCTGTATCTCCTAGCCCTGTCCACTGATGGGTTAGAAGCAGTGACACTCCAGTTGCCATAGTATACCCAGAGCCCAGACCTTAATTTCTAAATACCATTCTCTAATAAAAGTGACCAGGAGCTGGTCGATTCCAGGACTGGGGCAGGGAAAATCCAGGATAAGCCTTGGGTGCCAGAGAGGACACGTTAACAACAGAAGTGATGGGGCATGTCAGATGTTGACAGGACTGGGAGCCACCCTGGTGTAGCTCCTACTGGAACAACTTGACCAACAAAACAGATAACAATAGTGTTGGATTATAACTCACAGAAAATGAATATCCATGAATCCACACTGATATAAATAACCAAATAAGTTTTTTTTATCTTTTTTTTGGGGGACAGAGTCTGACTCTCTTGCCTGGGCTGGGCTAGAGTGCCATGGCATCAGCCTAGCTTGCAGCAACCTCAAACTCCTGGGCTCAAGCGATCCTCCTGCCTCAGTCTCCCGAGTAGCTGGGACTACAGGCATGAGCCACCATGCCTGGCTAATTTTTTCTACATATTTTTAGTTGTCCAGCTAATATCTTTCTGTTTTTAGTAGGGACGGGGTCTCGCTCTTGCTCAGGCTGGTCTTGAACTCCTGACCTTAAGTGATCCTTCCGCCTTGGCCTCCTAGAGTGCCAGGATTACAGATGTGATCCATCACGCCCCGCCCAAATAAATTTAAAATGAAGACAAGCAACAGCCTTTCTATTTCTGAGGGAAATAGAAAGTCACCATTAGGATACCACAGTAGGATTTGCTGCAGACAGGATCTACCCATGGATGCAAAAGTTGACAAAAGTTGGCAAAAGTTTTAGTATAAACAGGATATTTGCATAACTTCAGAGTATCTCCCCTAAAATATTTAGCACTTACAAAGAGGAAAATAGTAACTCTACAGTGAAGAGGCCTGGCAGATACCACGTGAGCTGAGTGACCAAGATTAGCAGCACGAGTGCCACATGTAGACATCGGATACCTAGATATGACGCGTTGAGGACGTGAGGACATGTGGCTTTCAAGGAAAGCCTGAGGAAGCGGCCTAGTTTGGAGACTTAGGAGACGTGACAGCTAAATGCAGTGTGGGATCCTAGATTGGATCCCAAAACAGAAAAAGGACATCGGTGGGAAAACTCGTGCAATTGCAGTGAATTCTGCACTTGGTAAATAGTATGGTACCAAAGTTAATTTCTTGCTTTTGATAAATGTTTAATGGTGACATAAGACATTAACGTAAGGGCAAGCTGCATGAAGGGTACACAGAACTCTCTGTACTATTCAGGCAAGGCTTCTATATGTCTAAAATTATCTAAAAGAAAAATACACATCAATGCACTGAGCAGACCAGACAAAATGTATCTGTGGTCTCATTCATTCATTCATTCACTCACTCAGCAAGTCTGTCGCGAGCCTGCTCCGTGGCTGGCGCTGGTCTGGGTACTGGGAGACTGCACGAACAAAACACAAAAGTGGAGCTGACGCTAGTTGGAGAGAAAGATAACAGAAGCAGTGAACTGTGTGGTGTGCTCAGTACTGATAGCGTTATGAGAAAGCACAGCCGGCAAGGGGGCGGGGTTTGGGCAGCAGGTGTCCGTGATGCGAACCTCAGCTCTGTCGCTGTGAGGGGGACCAGGGGGCTCGAGGGTGGAGCTGGCCCTCTTCCCTTCCCCATTTGGCTGTCTGTCCTCTGGCTCACGTCCTCTTTTGCTCTCTGACTCCTCAACAGGCATTGTCGCCAGCAACACCCGGGACAACAACACAGGGGCCACCTACCCCCACCTGAACTTCAGCATTCCCATCACGGTGCTCCAGCAGGCCCTGCGGTGGTACAGTGAGACCGGCGACCTGGGTGGCCTCCGACAGCTGGACCGTGCTACCGAGCCGGTCAGGGTGGTGTGGCGGCTGCAGCGGCCTCTGGCAAAGACCCCGAGGAGCAAGCTCTGAGGCTGTGTCACCCTTCTGGAAAGAAGAATGACCTTTTGATGCTGTAGGAAGCGATACCGAAGTGATGGTGACCTTAGGATCTGGGGCACACCCCGGCTCGGCTGCCTCCCTGTCTCCACCCACGGACTGCAGTTTGGGCTCTGGGCCCTGGAACAAACTTCTCTTTAGCCCCACGGGTCCTTAACCTGGCAGCCTGTTTTGGGGTGCTTTCTTGAGCCCCCACCTCTCTGTGTTCCTGGCACGGGACTCAGCTGTGTTGTTTTCCCTTCTGGGGAGCCCAGGCCCACTGCACAAAAGCTCTGGCCTGTCAGGCCGGTGCTGGCCAGAAGGCAGGTCCGGGCCTAGTTTCTCGCCTGTTCCCCCAAAAGCCACTGGCCACCGGGAGTAGCTGCTGCTCTGGGGCCTTGGCTCCCGTCTGCCTCTCAGTCAGGGCCGATGGAGGACTCGGAATGCCTCAGCAGAGAGGCCCTGCCCTGAAGACCGGATATGAAAGGGCAGAAACAAGTGTCTCCCTGCTGTGCCAGACCTAGGGCAGGCAGGTCCCTGAAAGTCGGCACTCCTGGGTCTTTGTAGCCGACAGGAGCACTCTGACACGGTGCCTTTGTTCCCAGCCCTGGGCCTCAGGGATCCTGGGGGTAGGACACGTCTGGTTGGGGCATGGGAATAAACGCAATCCACTGGAGAACCTCTGTATTTCTATATATCAAATCCTTTCTCCCCCCGACTCCCCTTTTTTTCAAGAGTTGAATCTGGAACAGGCAAGCACCGGGCAAAGAAACCACCTTTCCGTGCTTTCTTGGCAGGGTTTGAGCTCATGGGATACTCTCTGCCCAGACTGGCCCTCACAGCTGGTCGTGGCGCCAGTCAGTGCTTCGTGCTTCGTGCAGCTTGCGGGTCCCAGGAGGTGGTGGTCTTGGCTTAGGGGCAAGTGTTCACAGAATACCCAGGGGAGATGGGGGTTGGGAGTTTAAAGGGGAATGGGGCCAGGGCAACCCTCAGGAACTGAGCCCAGCTCTTCAAATCAGAAATGCGCAGTGTGCCCAGGGCCCTCTATATGCAGGCCCTCAAGAAATGATTTTCATCAGCAGGCTAAAAGCCATTTGAGGAATAGCTGGGGGTTGATTCTAAACAGTACTTTGTTTCTAACTTCTATTTGTTGGTTGCCAACTCTGGGCATCCACAGAACAGTTCTGTGATGGTGGTTCTTCCCTTTACAGATTAGGAATGGGTCCAGAAGGCAAGGTTGGCTTGTGAGAAGTCCTACAATAAATTAATGGTAGCAGGGGGCTAGATCTGAGGTCTGACTTGGCTGGGGGTGGGATTTGTTCTGTCATGTATGAGTACCAAGGCACCCACAAGCTATTCTGGGGAGACTGGTATGTCAACCCATTAGCTGCAATGAACAGGGCAGCTCTGTCTATAGAAGAGTGTGTACGGGGGCCCAGAGTTGGGGGTCAGGTAAGGTTTTTCATCAGGGTGACTCAGGTGCTGAACCATGAGAGTTGAAGGTTTACCAAGTGGACTGGAAATGGGGAGGGTGTTCCAGGCTGAGAACAGCAGGAGCTAGGGCAAGGAAGTGTGGAACCACATGCTGGTTCTGAGGGTGCTGAGTAGAGAGAACATTGGAAAGGAGAAAGACTGAGGCCCAGGGACCAGTTATGATGGCCTTGGTGGGAGAAGGCGGCTAAGGCAGGACAGGTGGGTGTGGGGAGATCAAGGGAAAACACAGGAGGTGGAACTAACTGGATGTGGGACCAAGGCAGAGAGAATGGCCCAGTGGTGCCTGGATTTCAGGCTGGGATAACAATGGGGTGACTGACAAGTTTAGGGGTTTGGGACCTCAAGTGCAGAGGTACAGCTGGCCGTTACATGAGTGAGTTAGGATAATGCAGAAAATGATACCCTCCCCCCATCTCAGTGGCTTAAGGCAATAGAAGGTTGCTTATTACTCAAGTCCAGAGTCCTATCGGGAAGTACTTCCCAAGAAAAGAAGGTTGGCTCTTGTACAAATAGTTATTGAGGGACCCACGCTCCTTCCCTCTTGTGGCTCTGTCATTGAGGCTGGGGCCTCAGAGTCCTCTGTCTGGTCTTCTGTACCTGGCTGGTGGATGGGGGAAGAGAGAGAGGAGAAGGTATACCTGCTTCTTTTTAAAAATAACTTTATTCTGAAACGATTTCAAACTCATAGAAAAGTTTCAAGAATCTCCATACACCCTTCACCCAGAAATCCCCATCCAATTTCACCAAGCGTCCCAGTGCTGATCTAATTTGGGATCATGAGCTGCACCCACTTGCCGTGTTCTGTTGTCCCTTGACTTGGAACAGCTCCCGTCTCTCCCTGTGTTCCACGCCCTTGACCTTTCTGAAGATAACAGGGCAGTGATTTCATAGAATGCCCCTTAACTTGGGTTTGTCCAGTCTTCCTCAAGATCAGATTCAGGATCTGCAACTTTGGCAGGTTGACCACAGAAGCGATGTCTTTTTTATCCTTGCATCCTCTTGGGTAGCACACGATGTTTCTTTGTCCCATCACAGATAATGTTAATGTTGCTTACTTGAGTAAGATGGTGCCTGCCAGAATTCTCTACTATGAAGTTCCTTTTTTTCCTCTGTAATAAGTAATTTGTGTGGAGATACTTTAACAGTCTTTAAATATACCGTTCCTTATTCAACTCTCATGTACTAGGTTTAGCATCCATGGATGGTTCTTGGCTGCATAGCTATACTGGTTGCCAAAAGGCAGTTTTCTATTTTCATCATTCCTCCGGCATTTATAAGGTGGCATTCTACTGTAGGTAAGAGCTTTCCCTTCTCTCTGTTTGTTTATATCTGGGTGGATTCATGGATTTGTACTTTGTTCAGTGGTTGTAATCCATTGTGATTTATTTCGATGCTCAAATTGCTCCGTATCAGGTCAGTGGGAGCTCCTCCAAACCAGCTCCCGTGTCCTTTTGACACATTCGTTCTTTGAGCACTTCCTTCACAACACAGTGGTCTACTTTGTGTTTTTCCTGGAACTGGCCATTTTTCCAGGGTTCTTTTTAGTAGAAAGCAGTATTTAGAAGCCAAGGTCTCAGCACTAGGTGTGCTTACTGTACTGGGAGTCACTGCTCCTAGGCCCTCTCCGTGGACAGACCTTTGCTTCTATATTTATGTCAGTCACTTTCTACATATTGTTAGGCAGAAGTTCACACCAATAGTTTCAATTTGGATTCATTATCACAATAGCTTTTCCCCTTTTTGTATTTGTACCTCCTGTCCATCAGAGAGAAACCTGGCTTCCTTATCCTCAAGGTATCTACCTGTTTGCCCCCCGCCCATGCCTTGCTCGTGGCCAGTCTCCCGACCTCCTGCCCAGCGCCCCTGCTCTGACCCTGCTCTTGCCCAGGCCTCCGTTACTGCTCCCCTCAAGCCTGCTCAGTGATTTTTTTTTTTTACTTCATTAGGAAGAGGGAAGGAAGCCACCCTCAATTTTTTTTTTTTTTTTGAGACAGAGTCTCACTCTGTTGCCCTGGCTAGAGTGCCGTAGCATCAGCCTAGCTCAGAGCAACCTCAAAATCCTGGGCTCAAGTGATCCTCCTGCCTCAGCCTCCCAAGTAGCTGGGACTACAGGCATGTGCCACCATTTTTTCTATTTATTAATTTTTAGTTGTCCAGATAATTTCTTTCAATTTTTTTTAGTAGAGACGGGGTCTCGCTCTTGCTCAGGCTGGTTTCGAACTCCTGACCTTGAGCTATCCACCCGCCTCGGCCTCCCAGAGTGCTAGGATTACAGGCGTGAGCCACTGCGCCCAGCCCCACCCTCAATTCTTAACTCCTGCAACCCAGCATTAATGCATATCACTCCTGTTCCTATTCCTTTGGTGAGAACTTGGCCCCACCTAGAAGCCAGGAGTAGGGTGGGGGGAAATGCAATCCCTGGTGAGGCAGATGCTTCTCAACAACACCCCAATGTCACAGAAGGGGAAAATCACCCTTTGTAGATAGCAGATTGGCTCTGCCTAGCCAGGTGGTGGTTTATTGCTACTTTTTGGCTAGCAGCAAAGAAAGACCTCTATTACCTAAGTAAGGTAGAGCTTACTGTTCAGACTCTCCTGGGCAGGTGCCAGAAAGCTCCTTGACTTGGGGAAGGTCTAGGGGCCACCGGGCTACTAGGTGCTGACTCAGCACCCCTACTGGCTTTGTTTACTCTCTTCTGCTGCCTTTGCTCACTTGGGGTCCCTCCTTCGGCATAACTGCAGTTTGCATGTGGCCATCCAGATCTTGTATCTCTAGCTCTCATGATCACATGCACCATGATCAGATTTCCTATAGAAATGCCCAAGGGAGCTAATATCTAATTGGGCCCGTGTTTAAGAGATAGGAGCAGAGTGGGTGCCTACAAGGGGGGTGAGAGTGACAAGCAGAGGCACAGGAAGAAAATCAGAGGCCTAAGACCTAGATCCCCAAGGCAGACACTAGTTAGCACCTCACCCAAATCTGCTTTCTTCTCTCCTTGGGCATACACTAGACTGCACTTCGTGGCCACCACCGTTCTGTGTGTCCATGAGTTCCAACTCATGGAGTGAGAGCAGAACCGAGGTGAACCCCTGCTAGGTCTGGCCTATAAGAACCTTCCACCTGGCCTCCTCAGAGCAATTGCCCCCAACCCCTGGTAGGAATGGAGGCCACCCTAAAAGAGGCCTTGGAAACCCTGTGTTGAAGATGACAGAGCCCGTTAGCCTGCTCCCTGGATGACTAGGTAGAGGGGGACAGCCTCAATGACCAGTCCACTGGCCTGGAACTGATACCCTAGCAAGAAATGCACTCCTGTTGTATTTGAGCCATTCCATCTTGGGGTCTGCTGGTCACAGCAGCAGAACTTACCCTCACTAATACAGTCTTTCCGTAGGTGGGCACACTATACAAAACCACATGTTGGGGGAGAGAAGAAGAAACAGGGATATCTGTCCTTTGCAGCTTACAAATGTAGCTGGAACCCATATGGAAAAGGAGAACATTTACCAGGCTCTTTGGAGTCAAGGGTTGCCTCTTCTCAAGCGGGGACACTGCCTCTGTTTCCCTGGGTTCCTGAGTTGACCTCAGTGCGCTGCAGCTCCTCTAGCCCTGGGAGCCGGCAGTAAAGCCACTTGTCGCCTGTCAGGGAATGTCCTCAGACCTGGCTGAGCTCATTACGTCTGAGAGCCAGCAGCTCTTCCTCCTGTTAAATTCTGCAATGTTGGACAATATGCCTGCCGTCCCCGCTTACCCAAGTTCCACGGAATGGACTTGCCAATGTTTCAGCATCCCAACCTACTACCTCTGGCACCTGGAAGTTCAAAGACAAAAGCCTTTTGATAGGCCCCAAGCCCTGATTTTCAGTTCCAAAGCTATCGGTGGTACGGCTGGGTGGGAAGAGGGCAGTGATGTGCCCTGAGCTGCCTGGGAAAGGGCACAAAAGGGGCTGCATAAGATCCTGTCCCCTCTCCTGGATCGAGGTTGCTAAGAACGTGTTGTGTGACAATCAGAAAACTTCCTTGATTTTCGTGGTTTGAGACAGGTCCTTAGAGATGGGCCACACCAGCCCTGATATGCCATGCCCAAGCCCAGTGCTGGCCACCCCACACCTCTCTCCTCCCTTCCAGCTTTATCTCTGTACTGTGCTTTTTGGAGTCCTTCCCTTGCACCCGGCCGATTGGAATCGTCTTCATCCCTGCAGGCCCAGTTCCTACCCAAAGCCTGCCTTCACCTTCCCCCGCCCCAGAGCTGTCTCCCTGCCCTGGGCACGAGGTAGCCTCTCCAATCACCTCTCTCTGTCACATGTTACTGGGCACATGCCCAGTAAATGTCCCATGTTTGCTTGACACCACAGTGGAGACTGCTTTGCCTGCAGTGACCTCTGGCTCCCTTAGGGATGATGGCCACTGAGGGATTTCCTGGCTGTAGGGTCATGGTTCAGACCTCCATTCAAGGTCCACCTCCTCTGCTGAGTCACTAGCTGAGTGATTTTGCCTAAGCTTCTTAGTTTCCTAAGGAGCCTCAATTTTCCTCGCCTGCAAAATGGAGATTAATAAAATTTACCTTGCAGGACCTTTGTGAAAAATAAACTTGAGAAGGCATCCAAAGCACTTATTAATAGTTTGTGTTCAGTAAATATTAGCTATTATTTTTCTAGGAGTACCGGTAGGATTATTGCATCAGAAATGAATCATTCTGGGCCAGGTCCGGTGGCTCACACCTGTAATCCCAGCACTCTGGGAGGCTGAAGTGGGAGGATTGTTTGAGATCGGGAGTTTGAGACCAGCCCGAGCAAAAGCGAGACCCCGTCTCTACTAAAAATAGAAAAAATTAGCCAGGCAACTAAAAACATTGGAAAAAATTAGCTGGGTGACGTGGTGCACGCTTCTAGTTCCAGCTATTTTGGACGCTGAGGCAGGAGGATGGCTTGAGCCCAGGAGTTTGAGGTTGCTGCTGTGTAAGCTAGGCTGATGCCATGGCACTCTAGCCCAGGTGACAGAGCCACACTCTGTCTCAAAAAAAAAAAAAAAAAAAAAGAAATGAATCATTCTGGTTGCTTTGGGCAAACTAATCTGCAACATAAAATATTTTACTACATTAGCTTGATCGTCGTAGCTTGCAATGCACAGACTTCCAGGTCATTGTCCTGCCTCTAGGTCTTTGTACACCCAGAGCACACTTCCTTCCTTTTCACGCAGAGCTAACTCTAATCCTTGGAGAAAGGTCTTGGGCACTCTTTTACGCCCCCAATCTTTCTTACTGTAATTGGTGATACATGGTTTTCCGTATTTTTTTTCGGTGGTGTTTAACATCTGCCTTTCCCCAGACTGTCGCCTCCGCAAAAGCAGAAACCATGTCCGTTTTCGTCTCCATTTGATAATCCCAGCGCCTAGCACAGTGCCCGGCATAAAGTAGGTGCTCAGCCGGGTTTGGGGAATTATTAATATTACGTACGCGCGTGAAAGGAGGCTGGTAACGCGCCCAAGGTGGCGCAGCCAGTGTGCGGGGAGCCGCGCGCTTAAGTCTTGGCGGCTTTAAAAGTGTCTCCCAAAAAGTCGCGCGGACACTTGGAGCAGAGTGGCTCGGGCAGAGCTGGGGCGTGGCGGCTGGCAGGCGCCGAGAGGCGACATCCGGCCTCCCGGGGCATTTGGCCTTCAAAGTCCGGGGTAGCTCGCTCGCGGACAAGGTCATCTCGCGGGAAGCTCGGGACCAGCCCTTGCGCCCCGGGCTGGTGGCTGCAGTTCCCCAGGGGGGCGCCGGAGGCGTTGCCGCTGGTTAGGGGCGGGTTCCGTTGCTGAGTCACGCCCGCCCGAGAGCGCTGGGGCCGGGCCGCTCCGGAAGACGCCGGCCAGGCCGGAGCTAGAGCGGCCGCGCGCGGCGGGCAGGTGAGGCTGTCGAGACCCCCCAGCGCCCCAGGCGGGTCAGGGACCCGGAACAAGGCTCGCGGATCAGGGCCTGGCGAACGCCGCGGACGGCGTGGGGAGGTCGGTGCGCGGAGTTGTGGCTTTGGGAGCAGTGGGCGGTCGCCTAGGATGCACGGCTCCGGCCTGCACCACCTGTTTACTCCCGTCACCGCGGGCGGGGGAAACTCTCCACCGTCCCCGTCGGCCCCTAAATCCCTGCTAAGTCTTCCCGGGAAAGATGGGCTCTGGCCGGGCAGAGCAAGCGGGGAAGGAGGGACACGGGCGGGTAACCCCGGATCTTGGGAGGCTCTGAGCGTCGTCGCTGGGAAGAAGCTGCCTAGGGGTCCGGAGTGAAGCTGGTATCAGAAGGCAGGGGGAAAGCCCACATCTCTAAGAGGAAAGTCACTGGGATTACCCGGGGGCCCATAGACTTGGAAGTGCACAAGGAGGTCTGCTTCTCCCTCCCTGAAGCCCGACGTCGCAGGGGTGGCTGAACTAGCTGTGAATGGACCCCTGAAATCGACCAGGAACTGAATTAGTGGGTGATGTTGGGCTTTTCTTCCAACACCGCCCACTCAACACCTCCCGGCCCCGCCCTTTCCTCCGACAAGTCTCTTTGACCCTAGGAGCTAGGGTGAGGGTGGGGAGGGTAAGGTGGCTTGGGAGCTGATGGTCCTGCGGGAGGACAGGCGCAGGGCAGAGGGTCAGACATAATCTGGGAAGGGACTTCCAGGTTTCTGGGCTCTAACACCTGTGTCAAAGGCCGGTGTGAGGTTCTAAAGTGTGCGCATGCACTGGAGAGCCCCAAGCTCTCAGATCCCACCTGCCCTCCCCACATCATGAGAGAGGAGTTCTCCAAGGAGCACTGCCTGTAATCACAGATCCAGAGCACCTCCATTTCACGCAGTTGGACATTGAACCCCAGCCAGGGTGGGGCCTTGCTCAGGACTACCCAGCCGGAAAGTGATGGAGCCGGGCAGACGGGCGTGCTCCAGGGCCAGCCTGACCTTTATCTGGTGGTGAAATGAAGGCAGGGTCCGGGTGCAGGCGGTGGGCATACCATGGCAGTGTTAAGGGGACCACAAAGTAACTGGCTCTGAGGAGGATGGACAAGTCGCTTGGCCTAGGTTTTCAGTGCAGGAGTGTTTATGACACCCAGTGAACCTGTCGGCCCAAAGCTGCCCTCTCCTGGGGTATCAGAGGAGACTGCTCCCTCTTTGGACTTTGAGTCCCTTTCAAAAATTGGTCTTTTTTGGATTACATTCAGTGTGTGTTCCCTGGGGGGCCAGCCGTGGAGTGTCCAGGGATGGGGGCCACCTGCCCCTCTCCCTCTACTTGGTGGAAAGGGGACATCCAATGTGCTTTTTTTTTGAGACAGGGTCTTACTCTGTCACCCTGGATAGAGTGCAGTGGTGTCATCATAGCTCACTGCAACGTCAAACTCCTGGAGCTCAAGTGATCCTCCTGCCTCAGCCTCCCGAGTAGCTGGGACTACAGGTGAGTGCCATGATGTCTGGCTAACTTTTTCTATTTTTTTGTAGAGACGGAGTCTCGTTCTTGCTCAGGCTAGTGTTGAACTCCTGAGCTCAAGCAATCCTCCTACCTGAGCCTCCCAGCATGCTAGGATTACAGGCATTTACAGGCATGAGCCACCACACCCGGCCTCCGTGGTACTTTGAGTCAGTACTTTAGTGGTCTTCTGATCCAAGACAGCCACTCTGAAAACATGGCTATCCAGAGGGCTGGCGTTGAAATCTGCCCTCTGTGCAAGCCATGGCGACTCAGAAAGCTGCATGCTTTGTTTGTAATCTTTATGAAGCAATGCTGGGGCGACATGCTTGCTTTAGTCAGAGCCTGTATGATTTCTGCTATGTGTCTTCTGAGGCATGAACTCTCAACTGCTTTGGCATGAATGTAACTTACTCTTTTTTTAGTAAATTCCTAAAGTCCCCTTACTGTTAAAGAAGAATTCCCCTGAGATCAGTGGGATCAGGCTGGTGTCCTTGTCAGAGAAAACAGGGTTGAGTGAGCAAATTGACGAGTGTAAACCAGATGGTGTGTGTTGGGAGAGGGGACAAAGGTAAAATCACTTAGGAGTTGCTGGACAAGGTTTGTTCTGTTCTCTTGGGCTTTCTTTTCAGCTAATATTCCTCACTGTGGGCAGATGCATTAAGATTCTCTGTGCTTCCTTCCTGGGCTCTGACGTTCAGTTCAAAATTAAATGGTAGGTTTGGCAGTTCCTCAAAAAGTTAAACCTGGAGTTACTATATGACCAGGAAATTCCATACCTAGATATATAATAAAAAGAACTGAAAACATGTGTTCACACAAAAATTTGTACACAGATGTTCATAGCAGTGTTATTCAAAATCGCCAAAAAGTGGAATCAACCCAGATGTTCAGCAGCTGATGAATGGATAGACCAAATGTGGTATATGCATACAGTGGAATTTACTCAACCATACAAAGGAATGAAATATCGATGCATGCTACAACACGGATGAACCTTGCGAATATTGTGTTAAGTGAAAGCCAAACACAGAAGGCCACATGTTGTATAAATCCGTTTACACGAACCAGCTAGAATAGGCACATCTGTAGCGATAGAAAGTAGATTAGTAGTTGCCAAAGGCTGGGGTTGGGTGGGGTGAGGGGAGTGACTGCCAATGAGTACAGGGTTTATTTTGGGAGTGATGAAAATGTTCTGGAATTAGATAGTTGTGATGGTCGCACTATTTAGTGAATATGCTAAAACCCACTGAACTTATATTTTAAGTGGTAAATTTTATATGTGAATTGCATATTGCTTGAAAAAAGACCATGGTTAGAGGCCCGTCCTGATTTTAAAGCTTAATGATTTATGCCAAGATGACATATTTGTTTGAAAAAGAATTCAAACAATACAAAAAAGCTCAAGAAAATAAATACATCATCTATGACTGCAGTTAGCATTTAGGTTTAGGAGCTGTTAAGGATTGAACTTGGGCAAGTTACTGAACTCTTTCTCAAAACAGGGAGGAAAACCCACGGAGATATGAGTGAAAGAGCAGCAGGTGCTGCCTGTTGTGCTCATTACGTGTGTGTGTGTGTGTACGTACCCAGGTGCACGTGTCTTATTGCCCACAAGCAGGACTAGGTTCTACATGCGGATCTATTGCCTGACTTTTTCATGGATGAACTTTTCTTGTAAAAACATAACTCACCCTTTAAAAACGACTGGCTACAGAATATTCCATTGTATGGGTGTATCCTAGTTTGTCCTGTGGTCTCCCATGGATGGAGTTTCCACTGATTGACAGGGGTCTCACACCAAAGTCGTGTTGCCGCCCCACCGGGTTCATTCGCCCGCTGCCCAATATGCTGGGCCTATACGCTGAGTCAGCAGGTTTTACAGCAGAGAAAGAGTTTTACTTTGCACGGTGCTAAGTAGGGAGACTGGAGAAATTGCTCAAATCCACCTCCCGGAGGATTTGGGAGACAGAGTTTGGCATAGGCAATTGAGACTGCTAATTGGCTGGGTTCGGGGCGGAACCATAGGATTGTAAAAATTGTCTTCTTTGCTGACTGGTTTCTTGGGTGGGGGCCACTAGACCAGTTGAGTCAGTTCCTCTATATGGGCCGCAGGTCTGGGTGGGTCTGCCGTTCCCCTGGAATGTGGGACCTTGAGGATATCTCAGAAACTACCCCTAGGTTTTAGAAAAATGGTATTATCTACGGAGAAAGCTGAGAATCTTTAATGACCACCAGCTGTGTGGCTCCAGAGTGGCAATTACAGAGAAGCAAACAGGGGGACAGTGGCTAATTATTGTCATTATTTTTAGCTAGGCCCTTACCACAGTTCGCCTTGGAGCCCTTTTTATTAATTTGCAGGGGCGGTTGCAGTTGCTTGCCAGCACTGCTGCTGTGTTAGAACACGTACCGGAACATCCATTGATGCCTTACCTGCAGGTTCAGCACCTCCAGGGTCTGTGGCTGGAAGTGCAGGTCCATGGCTTAAGCCCTTGGTGTAGGTGGCTGGCAGAGCGGGTCATGGCAAGCAAAGGGGAATCTGCTGTCCTCGGGACCTGGCAAGAAGGGACAGTGGCAGCACCCAGGAGACTCGGGCTGTCCAGGGTGTCGGGCAGGGGGCCGTGAGGAGGAAGGGGGACTGGCCAGAGAGTCGCTGGCCTCCCCATTCTGTTTGTTTGCTTGGTGTCAGAGGTCAGTAGAGGGGAGAGGAGAGCAGATTGCAGGAGGAGCTTGGGCCCAGTGCGGTGGGAAAGCGCCTCCCCTCCCTGGCCATGCCCTGGCACCCCTCATGGGCCTGCGTGTGCCCTCTGGCCCCAGACCCCCACAGGAACTCCAGAGGAGCAGTGTGTCTCCATGGGGCTTTGCTGAGTTGGACGAGGTGAGGGTTTGCCCTCTGGGGAAGCAGGTTGATGATCCTGGGGACTGGGTGGGGGTGGGGCAAGGGGCTCAGCTCCGGTGGCCAATTCACTGCCCTTTCGGCCTGCCCCGGGGCTGCTGGGCTTTCTGGGTGTTTTCTTGACTTCATCCCTGGCTGCTGGTCCCAAGGGCCCAGCACAGAGGGTGCCGTGCTGGAGAGGGCAGGTGATACACAGCCTGCCTCAGTGCCTTCGACCTTCCTGGGCCCTGCAGCCCATGGTATCCGTTCCTACCTCTGGCTGGGCCCCAGGAGATAGTCTCCTGGCCCAGCTGGCAGATTCAGCCTGACGCGCACTCAGGGATCAGCTCCGGACAACCCTTCTGAGGGCCTGGAGCAGTGAAGGTGGCCCTGCCTGCCGGGGCACTTGTCCTGGGTCCCCGCCCTGCCATCTGTAAAATGGAACGTCCAAGCCTCAATGCATCAGGGACCATTTGGCCAACGAGAAACAACGTTAAGTCCCCTCCAGTCCTTTAGATGTGGCCTGCGTTTGCGGTTCCCTACAGGTGTTTCTCGTTACTGTCCACCTGCCCGCTGCACGCGTGATTTTCGTTGTGCGCCTGGTCCTGTGACTTTGCAAGCGCTGCCTTCCTAAGGGGCAGGGACCGCATCTGCCTGTCTGAGCACAGGATCCACAGCGCAGAGCACGTCAAAGGGCAGGAGCTCAGTATGTGTTTGCTGGGCGAACATTACTCCCCTCTTCAAAAGTCTTTGATGAAATATGGGGAGTAAAAAAGCAGTACAGAAGTTTGTTTAACGTATGCGCAAAGTAATCACGATTGAAGGTGCGTTGAATATCTCTGGAAGGACTCCTCAAAACTTGGCGACAGTGGATGCCTTTGGAGCAGGGAACTGGGTGGCTGAGGGGTGGGGTGGAAGCGGGATATCCCTTGTTCCTTCTGAATTTAATTCAAATTTTGCAGAATTGGAATTTCATTGATAAAAGATTTACCTCATTTAAAAAGGTCAGCTGGTGGCATCTGAGGCCTTTGGCTGTGGGCCTGCCCCTGCCCTCCCTGCCCCCTGACTGTGCTGTGCTCTCCTCTCGGTCCTGGCAGCGCCTGGTTCGAGATGGGGTCCCAGGTCTCGGTGGACACCGGAGCTCTTCAAGTGGTGATCGTGGGCGGGGGCTTCGGCGGGATCGCGGCCGCCAGCCAGCTGCAGGCGCTGAACGTCCCCTTCGTGCTCGTGGACATGAAGGACTCCTTCCACCACAACGTGGGAGCCCTCCGGGCCTCTGTGGAGAGTGGTAACTCACTGCTGTCCGGGGCATGATTTCAGGGCTGGGGTGGTTTTCTCCACTTAGGGCAAGACGCCTGCATGCCACCATTATTCAAGTTCCGGAGAACCTCAAAGTCACTGGTTTTGAGCAGCTACCCTAATGAGACCCAGAAGTGAGAGCTTGAGCTTCTCTGAGGGGCTGAGGCCCAGGTGGGCCCTGTGGAGGGTAGTGCGTACCCCAGGTGTACCTGCTGGCCCAGCTCTTTGGCCAAGGGTGCCCCTCTTGGTACGCAGCTCAGGAGACGATCTGAGTTACTCTGGCTTCCCGTGGGCAGCCTGGTTCCACACTGTGACTTCTTCTATGTCCATTCCCCAGGGTTTGCCAAAAAGACATTCATTTCCTACTCGGTGACCTTCAAGGACAACTTCCGGCAGGGCCTGGTGGTCGGCATAGACGTGAAGAATCAGACGGTCCTGCTGCAGGGCGGGGAGGTGAGTGCGAGTGTGGGGCCGACCCGCCGTGAGCTGGCTCGGGCGGGCCTGGCAGGTCTCCTCAGGGGTCGAGAGAGCCGTTGCTGTGACCCCCAAACCCCACCTGGTGCTGGGCAGACAGCAGATTCTTCATAAACAAAAGGCTTGACCACAGCAACCACAAGGACACGGTGGCAGATATTTCTTGCCTTTCCTGTATACCAGCCGCTGTCCTCAGCCTTCACGTGAATCTCGTGTAACATTCACCGCGCCTCTAGGAGGTAGGTGGCGTAACCACCTTTTACAGAGAGGCTAACCAAGAGTTAGGCACAAATGTGATCCCACCCCCACCCCCTACTTGGGAAGTCATCGGGGCCGACTGTGTATCACCCACCCTGGTGTGTGTAGCACGGTGCCTGCTACTGCCTGCAATGACTTGAACTCCAGCAGTGAGCTGCCGCCAGCCCAGATGGGGTGTCACCTCCAGCCCAGCCCCTGGCTGGTATCCGAAGCTAAGAGGGGATTGAAAAAACAGAGACACAGTTCTTATCCTCAATGAGTATGTGATTTGGTGTGAATCAGTCCTCCTTGAATTAATTTTAGGACCGGAGAATTTCCTTGTTGAAAAATTTCCTGCAGTTTCGGGTCATGCTTTTCAGAGCCCTGGAAGGGTCCATGGGGGCATCTCGGGGCTCCAGGAGGGAAGAGGGGGTGAGTGGAGTCCAGACCCTCCGGCCCCCTCCCATTGGAGCAGCTTTGTTTTTGTCAACTTTATGTATTTAGGCTCCAAACAAGATTTCCGTTTCTTTCTTTTCTTGGTGGGGGTAGGAGAAGGGTTCTTCTAAGATACCCAGGAGGTTCCTAACTAATTGCACATAGGAAGCCAGAATCTTGCTTATGCCCACAAACAGCCTATTGCCTCTGACCTGCACCTGCTGTGGGACTTGCTCCTCCTCCTCCCTGCGGGGCAGCTCCGTTGCCCAGGTGTTCTCCAGGCAGGAGGTCACATCTACTTCCTTAGGTATATTTCCTTGGGTTCTAGTGCCATCCCTTGGCCTGACCAGTGTGGCGATCCTGCCTCCCTCAAAAGAGGGCTACCTCGGTGTGCCCAGAAGGGCTTCCTGACCTGGTGCTCCTTGGTCGGTGGGGCCTGGAGTAGGATGCAGAGGCCCAGGCCTCCCCTGGGCTGCCCTCATCTGTCTTCCTCTTGTTCCTCTCAGGCTCTGCCCTTCACACATCTTATCCTGGCCACAGGCAGCACCGGGCCCTTCCCGGGCAAGTTCAATGAGGTGTCCAGCCAGCAGGCTGCCATTCAAGCCTACGAGGACATGGTGAAACAGGTGGGCTGCGTGCCGAGGTGTGGGGCAGCACGGGCCGGCGGGAGGACAGCCAGCACGATGCCCGGGGATGCAGCTGGGAGACCACGGAGGGGAGAGGTGGCTTCCGAGCTGCTGGCTGCAGCTGTAGAGTTGGAGAGTCACTAGGAGGAGACTTTCCTGGGAGGAGACCTTGGACCTGCCACTGAAGCCTGAATGTGAGCACCTGCTCATGTTGTGCTTGGCATGTCCTCGGCTGGTCTCTCTTGGGACTTTTCATGTTCATGTCCCCTCCCATTCACACAGGGCTCTGTTTCGTAGAGTAGGCTTAGATCCACGGTCTCAGTTTTCACAGCAGTCCTGCAGGGTGGGTAGGAGGAAGCCGGTTCGGACCCCAAAATTGGAAAGTATTCTCTGCCCTTCTTTGGCCAAGGAAGCCACACCATAGGCTGCACTGCCAGGTGGGTGTGTAGGTGTGTCTCACGTGTCCCTCTTCTCCAGGTCCAGAAATCAACGTTCATCGTGGTGGTGGGAGGAGGCTCCGCAGGAGTGGAGATGGCAGCAGAGATTAAAACAGAATACCCGGAGAAAGAGGTGGGGCAGGCCGCCTCGATTTTGCCCTCTGTGGTCGGCTTCTTTCTACGTTATCTAAGGAACGTCAGCAATTTGTTCAGGGCCTGGGAGGCTGGAGCTCCACTCACTAAACTGGGAATGTGTGTTTCCCATCTGGTGCCAGGGTGCGATTGTGCTGCTCTGGGTGTGTCCTCATTTGGTGAGAGGTCCTGCCCTCTGCTCCAACCAGGAGGATCAGGCCCAGGGGAGATACCTTGCAAAAGTTGAACTTCTACCGCCTCTTCAGAATTCAGGCCTTTGTGATATAAATGTAGCTTTGATTACCTCTTCTTGCCATTGCAGGCTTGGACAAAGGCACCCTCAGTTGGTCTTTTGGTCTCTTTGTCTGATACGGCCACATTGTGGTCCAGGCCCAGCGGCAGGGGAAGCCTGCAGTGCAGCCCCTTGACTGCCCAGGCTGGGGAATGGGCGGCGTGGGGGTGACCGGAGACTTGACCTTCCCCGGAAAGTTCGCTGAAGGATCAACTCACAGTTAATGCAGATTAATGAGAGGAAGAGGTTCTTACAGGGAGAATCACAGTGATTACCCAGTATCCCAATGGGATCCAGATATTTTTATACCTGTTTTTTTAGAGGGGAGGGGCAGATGAAGGATATAGGTAATTCTGTTTAGGGGCAATAAATGGTCGCTAGGGAGGACGAATGGATGGGGAGTAACAGTTTGGCTTGTAAATTAACCTGAAAGACTTGTTTGAAATGATTTGGGCCAGGTCTGGTTATATTCTTAATTTTCTTTCCTGCAGTATAGTGACTTAACAGGGAGGGGAAGTCCATTGTTCTTTTGACAGGTCAATTGGGTTTATGCAGATAGAGGAATGACCCTTCCAATGCCTTTTGAACTCGAAGAACCTTTAATAGAAAATGTTTTGGCTGGTCACGCCTGTAATCCTAGCACTCTGGGAAGCCAAGACGGGTGGATCGCTCAAGGTCAGGAGTTAGAGACCGGGCTGAGCAAGAGCGAGACCCTCTCTCTACTAAAAGTAGAGCAAAATTATCTGGACAACTAAAAATAAATATATAGAAAAAATTATCCAGGCATGCTGGTGCATGCCTGTAGTCCCAGCTACTCGGGAGGCTGAGGCAGGAGGATCGCTTGAGCCCAGGAGTTTGAGGTTGCTGTGAGCTAGGCTGACGCCACAGCACTCTAGCCAGGGCAACAGAGCCAGACTCTGTCTCAAAAAAAAAAA